>JARACY010000580.1:0-86248 GCA_029255725.1 Scrobipalpa atriplicella
TAAGGCATCTTAGCATCATATTTGGTCAAGCATCTCAATACCACCTGAGTATTTTATTGCTAATGGTTGTGCTCACACTTTATGTTTGTGCTTGTTTTTCATAATAAGGCTTGTATTTATAAAGCGATCTCAAGATTGAGAGCAATATTGAGTTCGGATTTGACAGGTGATTTTGTACTGGAATGACATTGCTGATACGAACTCAAACTCGCTGTCACTCTTGAGAGCTGATTATAAATACGGGCCTTAGTGTGTAAAATAAAGCCTACCTACCTATTATCGTTAATGGGATACATATAGGTCAATTTCATGGGAGGCATTTCTGCTACGTCCAAGTTATTTTAGGGGCATTCCAGATATAATTATGTCGGTGTTGCAACTAAAGAGTAGCCTGAATTCCATTCACTAAAATCGTCGTGATTATGCCCGAGAAGATGAGTAGAAGAATTTTTCTAAATGGAACCTTTATTTTTGTGTGTTTTTAACAATTTTAATCAAACAAAATCGAATGGACAGAAAAAAAAACACAAACATTAAACAAGTCGATTCGTATGAGCTTAAAAAATCATTTAATCTTGATCAAAATGGTCACCTCTCATTGTCTATCCTGAGAGAACATAAAGGGACGGCAACAATTTTGGTTAAGATTTAGTTCATTCATGCTCTCTACCAATGTTTACAATACAGTCGCCTAGGTACTTTTGACTTCGGGGCTGTTAAAGTATACAGTAAGTTTTATGATGGCGTTGGACATCCCAATATTTCGATGCCAAAGCACTCACGTTCCAGCTGTTAAATAATTAAACATTCCTACTGCTGACATCCTTTTACCACTTCCATGACATTCTAAAATCACCTTTATTCCTCTGTCACTAAAGCCTTCAGTTATTTCCTTTAATCTGCAAGTCAGTTGTAGTATCTAATCGCTGAAGAATAGAGTAGAAAATGCAATGGATGGCTCGTGATCTTTGAGTTATATGGAGCACATACCGTTCCAAGTCCTTGCCATGATGTCTTTAAATGCTCCAGTAAAATTGCAAAATTACAGAGGTGTAGGTGTCATCATTATTTTGATTTTGCACACATAAAAAGAGCGTGTATGCCGAGCACACGTGTTAGAAGTGAAACTTCTTTTACTTTTTTGACATTTCGACTCAGCCTCATCATGCGTGACGTGACCTTGAAATTTTTCTCTCAGCGCGCCTACCGTAATAACCCTCAAAATTTGTCAAACGTGGCGGAACGACTTCTATTTAGGTCGTTTTTGTTCTGCCTACCCCACTAGAGATAATATATACCTAATATGCACACTCAGGTGGGATAAAATTGACAATAATAATAATGAAGAGACTGACATGTATAATCAAATTTAATAGATAATAATATTGTAATTATTAATGACAGCCTGCACAGAACAATACTTGAGAATATTAAACACTTTGATGATTTGAACTATATGACTGTTATGGCGCCATTTTATTAAGAAGTCATAAAATTTTCGATTTATTATATTACAATTTAACTTGTCCCACTATTAACGACAATATTAGTGGTATAAATGTTCATCACAATAAACATTATTATAAATTAACTATCTCTACATGCGCATGCGCAAGAATCAAAACATTTGGTAGGTACTAGGTAGGTACTCTTAACTGCAATTAGTAAAAGTCTTTCGTTTTTAAAAGTTGAGTTTTTCTCTTAGAAATACGTGTAAGATAAATTTTCCGCTGTAAAAAGCAATGTAAAAAGTTGATGGTGGTGGTCCGAAAGTTTTTCAATTTACCCATAAAAAAAAAAAATCTCCTCTTTTACAACATTAGTATACTAGGTAGATTCAGATCTACACTCGCCATTATATATCTGTTTGGTCAACCTGCCTTCACTCATCCTCTCCACATGTCCAAACCATTTTTAAGCATTCCCTTCTCAATACCTGTCACTATTTCTTCTTTCACACCACAACGTTCCCTAATGACACTATTTCGTATCCTGTCACTCAATTTGACTCCAATCATACTTCTTAACGCTCTCATTTCTACTGCATTTATTCTGCTTTCATGCTTCTTCTGCCTACCCATCCGGGAAAGAGGCGTGATTATATGTATGTAGATTCACGAATATTTACAAAATATTTCATCTCCCACACATCTATTATTTTGGCTCTTACTTATTGTTATTGAGGGCTTTTGAGTACCTTCATATATTTTAAGCCGCATAACTTGAGCGTGCCATCTATTTAATTAGAGTCGAGCGAGATATTTCCAATTCAAGAATGCTATCCTGTCAAGCACAGAATACTCGATCAATCAAGATGCCTCACTCTATGGTCATTAAGGCATCTTAGCATCATATTTGGTCAAGCATCTCAATACCACCTGAGTATTTTATTGCTAATGGTTGTGCTCACACTTTATGTTTGTGCTTGTTTTTCATAATAAGGCTTGTATTTATAAAGCGATCTCAAGATTGAGAGCAATATTGAGTTCGGATTTGACAGGTGATTTTGTACTGGAATGACATTGCTGATACGAACTCAAACTCGCTGTCACTCTTGAGAGCTGATTATAAATACGGGCCTTAGTGTGTAAAATAAAGCCTACCTACCTATTATCGTTAATGGGATACATATAGGTCAATTTCATGGGAGGCATTTCTGCTACGTCCAAGTTATTTTAGGGGCATTCCAGATATAATTATGTCGGTGTTGCAACTAAAGAGTAGCCTGAATTCCATTCACTAAAATCGTCGTGATTATGCCCGAGAAGATGAGTAGAAGAATTTTTCTAAATGGAACCTTTATTTTTGTGTGTTTTTAACAATTTTAATCAAACAAAATCGAATGGACAGAAAAAAAAACACAAACATTAAACAAGTCGATTCGTATGAGCTTAAAAAATCATTTAATCTTGATCAAAATGGTCACCTCTCATTGTCTATCCTGAGAGAACATAAAGGGACGGCAACAATTTTGGTTAAGATTTAGTTCATTCATGCTCTCTACCAATGTTTACAATACAGTCGCCTAGGTACTTTTGACTTCGGGGCTGTTAAAGTATACAGTAAGTTTTATGATGGCGTTGGACATCCCAATATTTCGATGCCAAAGCACTCACGTTCCAGCTGTTAAATAATTAAACATTCCTACTGCTGACATCCTTTTACCACTTCCATGACATTCTAAAATCACCTTTATTCCTCTGTCACTAAAGCCTTCAGTTATTTCCTTTAATCTGCAAGTCAGTTGTAGTATCTAATCGCTGAAGAATAGAGTAGAAAATGCAATGGATGGCTCGTGATCTTTGAGTTATATGGAGCACATACCGTTCCAAGTCCTTGCCATGATGTCTTTAAATGCTCCAGTAAAATTGCAAAATTACAGAGGTGTAGGTGTCATCATTATTTTGATTTTGCACACATAAAAAGAGCGTGTATGCCGAGCACACGTGTTAGAAGTGAAACTTCTTTTACTTTTTTGACATTTCGACTCAGCCTCATCATGCGTGACGTGACCTTGAAATTTTTCTCTCAGCGCGCCTACCGTAATAACCCTCAAAATTTGTCAAACGTGGCGGAACGACTTCTATTTAGGTCGTTTTTGTTCTGCCTACCCCACTAGAGATAATATATACCTAATATGCACACTCAGGTGGGATAAAATTGACAATAATAATAATGAAGAGACTGACATGTATAATCAAATTTAATAGATAATAATATTGTAATTATTAATGACAGCCTGCACAGAACAATACTTGAGAATATTAAACACTTTGATGATTTGAACTATATGACTGTTATGGCGCCATTTTATTAAGAAGTCATAAAATTTTCGATTTATTATATTACAATTTAACTTGTCCCACTATTAACGACAATATTAGTGGTATAAATGTTCATCACAATAAACATTATTATAAATTAACTATCTCTACATGCGCATGCGCAAGAATCAAAACATTTGGTAGGTACTAGGTAGGTACTCTTAACTGCAATTAGTAAAAGTCTTTCGTTTTTAAAAGTTGAGTTTTTCTCTTAGAAATACGTGTAAGATAAATTTTCCGCTGTAAAAAGCAATGTAAAAAGTTGATGGTGGTGGTCCGAAAGTTTTTCAATTTACCCATAAAAAAAAAAAATCTCCTCTTTTACAACATTAGTATACTAGGTAGATTCAGATCTACACTCGCCATTATATATCTGTTTGGTCAACCTGCCTTCACTCATCCTCTCCACATGTCCAAACCATTTTTAAGCATTCCCTTCTCAATACCTGTCACTATTTCTTCTTTCACACCACAACGTTCCCTAATAACACCTGATTGCCTTACAAGAAAAAATACAGTAATATCAGAATTTAGACACTAGACACCAGTCCATTTAGTTTTTCAACCCTTGAACCTCCGTGGAAAAAGAAATATCGATATCACAAAGTATAGTCATCCCATCACTAAAGCCAGTATTTCCTAAACACTAAACTATCGATATTGGGCCGGGACACGATCCGGTAGGCACGATATCTAATATCATTATACTGTTTAACGCATCACAATCTTGGGCAACCCTATGTAAACATGGTGCTCACAGATTCCTTGGCTCAAGAGATGTGTGGGAGATGAAATATTTTGTAAATATTCGTGAATCTACATACATATAATCACGCCTCTTTCCCGGATGGGTAGGCAGAAGAAGCATGAAAGCAGAATAAATGCAGTAGAAATGAGAGCGTTAAGAAGTATGATTGGAGTCAAATTGAGTGACAGGATACGAAATAGTGTCATTAGGGAACGTTGTGGTGTGAAAGAAGAAATAGTGACAGGTATTGAGAAGGGAATGCTTAAAAATGGTTTGGACATGTGGAGAGGATGAGTGAAGGCAGGTTGACCAAACAGATATATAATGGCGAGTGTAGATCTGAATCTACCTAGTATACTAATGTTGTAAAAGAGGAGATTTTTTTTTTTTATGGGTAAATTGAAAAACTTTCGGACCACCACCATCAACTTTTTACATTGCTTTTTACAGCGGAAAATTTATCTTACACGTATTTCTAAGAGAAAAACTCAACTTTTAAAAACGAAAGACTTTTACTAATTGCAGTTAAGAGTACCTACCTAGTACCTACCAAATGTTTTGATTCTTGCGCATGCGCATGTAGAGATAGTTAATTTATAATAATGTTTATTGTGATGAACATTTATACCACTAATATTGTCGTTAATAGTGGGACAAGTTAAATTGTAATATAATAAATCGAAAATTTTATGACTTCTTAATAAAATGGCGCCATAACAGTCATATAGTTCAAATCATCAAAGTGTTTAATATTCTCAAGTATTGTTCTGTGCAGGCTGTCATTAATAATTACAATATTATTATCTATTAAATTTGATTATACATGTCAGTCTCTTCATTATTATTATTGTCAATTTTATCCCACCTGAGTGTGCATATTAGGTATATATTATCTCTAGTGGGGTAGGCAGAACAAAAACGACCTAAATAGAAGTCGTTCCGCCACGTTTGACAAATTTTGAGGGTTATTACGGTAGGCGCGCTGAGAGAAAAATTTCAAGGTCACGTCACGCATGATGAGGCTGAGTCGAAATGTCAAAAAAGTAAAAGAAGTTTCACTTCTAACACGTGTGCTCGGCATACACGCTCTTTTTATGTGTGCAAAATCAAAATAATGATGACACCTACACCTCTGTAATTTTGCAATTTTACTGGAGCATTTAAAGACATCATGGCAAGGACTTGGAACGGTATGTGCTCCATATAACTCAAAGATCACGAGCCATCCATTGCATTTTCTACTCTATTCTTCAGCGATTAGATACTACAACTGACTTGCAGATTAAAGGAAATAACTGAAGGCTTTAGTGACAGAGGAATAAAGGTGATTTTAGAATGTCATGGAAGTGGTAAAAGGATGTCAGCAGTAGGAATGTTTAATTATTTAACAGCTGGAACGTGAGTGCTTTGGCATCGAAATATTGGGATGTCCAACGCCATCATAAAACTTACTGTATACTTTAACAGCCCCGAAGTCAAAAGTACCTAGGCGACTGTATTGTAAACATTGGTAGAGAGCATGAATGAACTAAATCTTAACCAAAATTGTTGCCGTCCCTTTATGTTCTCTCAGGATAGACAATGAGAGGTGACCATTTTGATCAAGATTAAATGATTTTTTAAGCTCATACGAATCGACTTGTTTAATGTTTGTGTTTTTTTTTCTGTCCATTCGATTTTGTTTGATTAAAATTGTTAAAAACACACAAAAATAAAGGTTCCATTTAGAAAAATTCTTCTACTCATCTTCTCGGGCATAATCACGACGATTTTAGTGAATGGAATTCAGGCTACTCTTTAGTTGCAACACCGACATAATTATATCTGGAATGCCCCTAAAATAACTTGGACGTAGCAGAAATGCCTCCCATGAAATTGACCTATATGTATCCCATTAACGATAATAGGTAGGTAGGCTTTATTTTACACACTAAGGCCCGTATTTATAATCAGCTCTCAAGAGTGACAGCGAGTTTGAGTTCGTATCAGCAATGTCATTCCAGTACAAAATCACCTGTCAAATCCGAACTCAATATTGCTCTCAATCTTGAGATCGCTTTATAAATACAAGCCTTATTATGAAAAACAAGCACAAACATAAAGTGTGAGCACAACCATTAGCAATAAAATACTCAGGTGGTATTGAGATGCTTGACCAAATATGATGCTAAGATGCCTTAATGACCATAGAGTGAGGCATCTTGATTGATCGAGTATTCTGTGCTTGACAGGATAGCATTCTTGAATTGGAAATATCTCGCTCGACTCTAATTAAATAGATGGCACGCTCAAGTTATGCGGCTTAAAATATATGAAGGTACTCAAAAGCCCTCAATAACAATAAGTAAGAGCCAAAATAATAGATGACATTTGACATATCGTTCAAGTTGTAAGGTTTTTATTCCTATTCTGATAATTATATTTTTATTTTACTGTGCGCTAAAAGCTGTCAAATGTGACCTATTATCTTGAATCTTTTGCGTTTTTGAGTGTTACTTGATGTCCAAAATTGAGCAACATGGAGGGCTAATTTCTTACTTCTTGTTTGTACTTTTGATTTTCTATTATCATAACAGCTAGCCGTTAAATCAATTGTTATTGCTTTTCTTTATTTATTGTATAAATTTGAGAGGAAACTCGACGAATCACAATTGATTTAAATGAGTTTAAAATTATTTTGAACCCAATATCAAAGTAGGATTGCAGAAACAGGACCAATTTACAATTTCCTTTCTCAGTTAGATAAATTGTATATTCTGTCACCTGCCCGTGGGAAAATCACGCCGCGTGTAATAGCTGAAGACAGACTTCCATACGTCACCGCTATCATTTCATCGTCCTCTAAAGTAAACATTATTGGATACAATTCTACACTTTGAATTTAGTTTCTTTTGTTTTCGAAACGCTCTACTGACGATTAATAAACAGCTTTCTAAATAAATTAAAAGTAAAAAAACTTTTTCAAACAAGCTTTTATTTTTTTAAATGCGCTAAAAAGAATAAAATAATATTTTCCTTTGAAACTTTTACTATCAATTTACAACGTCATTACATAATTTTTATAATATAAAAGCTTGTCGCGAGATTTAACACAGGTTATGAGATTAAGTATGTGATTTGTTTGCTTTAAGCAATCTCGCGACAAGCTTTTATATTATAAAAATTATGTAATGACGTTGTAAATTGATAGTAAAAGTTTCAAAGGAAAATATTATTTTATTCTTTTTAGCGCATTTAAAAAAATAAAAGCTTGTTTGAAAAAGTTTTTTTACTTTTAATTTATTTTTTACATTTTAGTCACACAGCAACTACCTACTTCAAAAACACATGTGAATTAATTGTTTAAAACAGTTTAAACTGTTCTTTTTCTGTGAGGGGGGCACAACCCCCCAATTACGCTACGTTGACTACTTTAAAAATACGTCCAAACTTTTCTGTTTCTATGTGGGGCAAGCTAGAGGCAAGCCGACTTGGGGACTGTGGGAGTCGAGTCGAGATGCGCCATAGCGGTAACGACTTCAAAAATTGTTCTAAATATTTATTTTCCTGTGAGGGGGGCAAGCCCCAAGCAGTCTCGCTACGTTGACTACTTTCGAAACACGTTTTAACTTTTCTCCTTCTGTGTGTTTAAACCCCTCTCACCACCCCAAACGAGATGCACCATAGCGGCAACGACTTTGAAGTCGTTTGGCGAACTGTTTAAAAAAAAAACTGTGAGGGGGCAAGCTCGTCATAATGTATAATAGAAACTGCTCAAGACAACAAATATAATGAGCTCACACTCGACCATCTTAGCACTTTCGACGAGGTAGTACCGATGGCTATCAGTCGACTTCTTCATTAGACCCTTGTCATCATGTGCAATAGAAACTGCTCAAGACAACAAATACAATGAGCCCGAACTCGGGTATCTTAGCACTTCCGACGAGGCAGTTCCGACGGCTTCCTGTCGGCTTCGTCATTAGACCTTCGTCATCATGTGTAATGAAAACTGCTTAAGACAACAAATACAATGAGCCCAAACTCGGGTATCTTAGCACTTCCGACGATGCAGTTCCGACGGCTTCCTGTCGGCTTCGTCATTAGACCCTCGTCATCATGTGTAATAGAAACTGCTTAAGACAAAAAATACAATGAGCCCAAACTCGGGTATCTTAGCACTTCCGACGAGGCAATTCCGACGGCTTCCTGTCGGCTTCGTCATTAGACCCTCGTCATCATGTGTAATAGAAACTGCTTAAGACAATAAATAAAATGAGTCCAAACTCGGGTATCTTAGCACTTACGACGAGGCAGTTCCGACGGCTTCCTGTCGGCTTCGTCATTAGACCCTCGTCATCATGTGTAATAGAAACGCTTAAGACAATAAATAAAATGAGTCCAAACTCGGGTATCTTAGCACTTACGACGAGGCAGTTCCGACGGCTTCCTGTCGGCTTCGTCATTAGACCCTCGTCATCATGTGTAATAGAAACTGCTTAAGACAACAAATATAATGAGCTCGAATTCGGCTATCTTAGCACTTCCGACGAGGCAGTTCCGACGGCTACCTGTCGGCTTCATCATTTGACCTTGGTCATCATATGTAATAGAAACTGCTCAAGACAACAAATATAATGAGCTTAAATTTAGATATCTTATCACTTTCCATGAGGGAGACCCAGTGGATATCTGTCAACTCCATCAAGAGATCAGCTCGATGATATCATAATATTGCATTGTCACCGGATTAACATAAGAGTGCAAAATTTCAGCTCAATCGGTTGAAGATAACTGCTTCAAAATTGAGTTGCAAGATTCCACCCGAACACACATAGTTAGTTAGTTAGTTAGTTAGTTAGTTAGATACAATGCAAGTTAAATAAAAGCTTTAAAAATAGATTAACTTAAAAATTTGGTAAACAAATTCAGCTGTTTTTAAAATAGTGTGACATAAGTAGATAGTAAGGCCCGTATTGATAATCAGCACTCAAGAGTGACAGCGAGTTTAAGTTCGTATCAAAAATGTCAATTCAATTCAATTCTTAATTAATGGCTTTTGTGTAGTCACAATTCTGCCAATGTCACGTGAATTATTGATAAATTATATAAGGGAGAGTCTAATATTGAGACACGTGGAGTCTAAAATACCCTTCTCCTTCAAGAGAAAGGTACAGACTCCCATCAGAAATGTCATTTCAGTACAAAACGACCCGTCAAATCCATACTTAATATTGCTCTCAATCTTGAGATCGATTTATAAATACGAGCCTAGGTGTGATATTAAAATGATTCATGATATTTTTTAGAAATATTTTCATAATCATGAACAACTTGTCTTACTGAACAAACTTTCATTTCTTAATTTTATCACAATCTTCAAATGTTATTGTCGATTTTCAAAGTCTGTAATATCGTGAAAAAGAAAACAATTTATTTCCGAATCGAAAATTTGATCACATCCTATTAATAGTAAATGCAAAAGTTTGTATGTTTGGAGATTTTAGATGTTTGAATGTTTGTTACTCAATCACGGTTCAATAACTGGATGGATTGGGATAAAACTTGGCACACATAAAGGTTAGATCCTGGAATATGACATACTTAAGCTACTTTTCTTCGCGGGAAAACTCATTTAACGCGGATGAAACCGCGGGCTGTTATTATATTGTAGTTTGTTTTCTAGTTTTTTTTTTGTTATTTTAAACGCATTTTAATTAAATCAATGGCATGCAGAATTGAGTTCCATCTAGGTTCGCAACTATTACAGTACTTATTCATGCAAATACGCGAACTAGATTGTTGAACCTAAAGGTCACCACGTAAATATGTAAGACATTCGTTAGTGTGTTGCCACACGGTTTTTAAAGATGCCAGATGAGTGAGATTATGAAGCTCATTTATTGGGCGCTTTTCCACTAGACGTCACGTCAACGGCAACGGCGACGGCACGGCGACGATCACGTGACAATATCTATGGGAATCGATGACATGCCGTGACGGTGCCGTGCCGTCAAGTGGAAAAGCGTGTCATATAATTTCATTGATTTTCATACATTATCTGACCTACGATATCGTCGACGATACCGTGCCGTCGCCGTTGCCGTTGACGTGCCGTTTAGTGGAAAAGCGCCCATTTGGTGGGTTTTAGTTACGAATTTCGAAATGGTGACTTTGATAAGTATTGCCATAATGTTCTGCTGGATGAGAAATTGGGGGAGCCATGAGTTGTGAATTTTAGGTATTTCCACTCTAAAGTCAAGTACAAAAGGTAGGTAAGTAAGTATGTTAAAAATTTGTGAAGGTTTTTTATTACCACCCATAAAATATATTGCAGTGTACTTTTGTGGCGATAACTGTGTGGTGTTAACTCCATTTTATGGCGATAATCAAACCTTCATGAGTAGAATCTAGGGGATTTAACGAGGGTACTGGTTCTTACACAAAGTGACTGCCATCTGACCTCCGCAACCCAGAAGGGAAACCAGACCCAATCCTAGATTAGGTTACACACAACCTTTGAATTTCTTCGTAGGTGTGTACAGGTTTCCTCACGATGTTTTCCTTCACCGTAAAAGCGCCGAATAAACACACATATGAAATTCGAAAACCGAAAAACACATTGGTACCTGGTGGGATTCGAACCACGACTTCCTGCACAGAAGGCCGCGGCCCTATCCACTACTCCATCCGGGTTTCTAACTTCACGAGTAGAACATAACTTTAAAATATTTTTACTACCTATATACCTTATAGAAACCAAAAGAATTTCCACCTCTCTTGACGTTATATAGCAAGGATTATTCATCTATAATTGCAATCGGATATCAATCAAAGCATCTACTTGAAATGCGTGCGCATGTGACGACGACGGTGCGGGTGTAAGCGGCATTTATCAATCGGCACATCCATAATCTACAGAAAGGCACGCGTTTTTGCAATTGAAGGTTTTATTGACGGGTTTTTGAAGTAGATTTTGAAACAGAATAAAAATCTCTTCTAACTTAAAAATATTACTTGTCAAATATATTGGATAATATTCTGTACCATGCCTAATACATACATAAATACATACATATAATCACGCCTTTATCCCTAGTGGGAAATAGTTGTTAGGAAGGGCTTCTTGAATGAATTCTAAATTGGGATCAACACTAGAGAAAACATATAATTTCTTTTAAAAGAAAATCACAGGACCTGTAGATCAACAACTCAGGACTCAGACGACTAGACTACAGAGGCAGTTGTGTACTTTTTGTAACACCTTGATCGAGAGCCACTCCCGATCATCTTCAATGCTAAGGCGAATCACGTATTGCCTTATAAAATGTACTTATGTGTCAGTTGATGTATGACCTAATCAATCAGGTTAATTTTATTGAGATAAGAGTTTTATTTTTAGTTATGTTACGTTTAAAATATGGTAAAGTTCTGTAGCAAAAGATATTTTTTATTTAGTGTTTTTATTAAGTTTGTAAAATGACTATACTACTACTATCATGGTAGATTGATCCCTTTAAACAGGTAATTAAAAACCTTATCCATAAAAACACATACTTAATACTTAGGCTTGTATTTATGAAGCGATCTCAAGAATTGGAGCAATTTGTATATGACGGCCGTTTTGTACTGAATATACATTTTTGATACGAATTCAAAATCGCTGTCAGTTTCAACAGCTGATTATAATTATCCAGGTCACCTTTTACTTCAAGTATTCAAATATGTATGATGAACCCTAAACAGCAATCAAACGGTGGAACCATGATACGCAGTAGTTAGATTTGGAAAGTCTGCATTCCTATATTAGTTCATCGTGATAAGTTATGATAGGCGAAGGATAAATAGAAATATGTCGGAATTTATTTGTATATAGGGTGTAGCTAAAATTAAACAGAGCAAGTGAAATATGCTCGTGAAACCCCTTTTCCTCAAGAACTGCAAACGAAACCCAATATTTCTGTTTAGTATGCTCTTAAAAATTATGACAGTCGCTCTGTGTAAAAACCAGTACAGTACCCTCGTTCAATCTCCTACATTAGGTAGCCGACCCCGTGAAATACGGGAAAAGATGATGATAATGCTCTTAAAAAGTATTTGCCAAATTAAGGTACTCATGATTATAGCTTTCCGCCCTCGGTATTATCCGTATTAAATGAGTTTTCCCGTGGTAGCCCATGTCCCATTCAAAGTAGTAGAAAAAACAATCTTAGCAGTAGACACGGTACCTAAATATATGTACCTACTCAATCTATTCAAATTATTTATTATTCAAAGTATACTTTATTAACGTAGGTATATCCTTATGAGACTTTTATGTAATCTTTATTCGATCTTATTATAAAACTAATCAAATTTTCTAACCTTCTGGCGCAATATCACGCCACAAAATTCATATTTTATTTTAAATAACCCTTCCACTGTAAATGAGCTAAAAATGAAACCTACACCTGTGGTTCTTTCAAAATCGGCCACATGAGATGAGATGTATCCATACAGTCGTCTCATCAATGACAACACAATGCCTATCGAAAAATAAAACAAAGCCGCGGTACAACCGCAATAGTGAAATATAGATCGTAGTCTGAGGGCCAGGTGAGATTTTGCTGGCTAGTTTTGATACTACCTCATGAAATGACAAAGTTGATCGGTAGAGTTTTTGATATGAGTTTTTTATAATAAATTTATAGCTTCAAGGAGAGTGTCGGATCAGGAATAAGTACGTTTTTACGCCACAATTATACTTTCAACAGAATTGCATTAACTAATGCTGAGCATTGACCAGATTCTAGTGACATAAAAAGGTATAGAAAACGCGTTTAAAAAAATTGCTACCTATAAGTATTCGTAATGATTTCAGCTTGAATGCAGCTAAAGAATGTGGATACGTAGAGTTTGCTATTCATAAAATACAAAATCTTTATAGTGATTTATAAAATAGCAGCTAATATTTTTATTAGTCAATAAGTGCACATTGTCACTGCTGTAACGAATTGGTACAAAAATATGCTGTCAATCTCAAACCTAGCTCCTTTCTACTTACTTCGTAATACACATGCGACCCCTATACAACACTACGGTCGTATAAAACAGACGAAGATCCTCTCAGTACCATCACTTATTTGTTACCATTGCTACAGGCAACATTACCATCATGAAATACGTTAGTATACTTACTTTATTAGTAGTAAATTAATAGTAATAGTGAAGTGTCATCTATAGCCTATACTTATAAAATAAGTGCGAAAGTGTGTTTATTTGTCTATTTTTTGTGTCAAAACAGAGCGTGAAATAGATGTGATTTTTTGTATTGTGATAATTGGAGGCAGAAAAAGTACCATTGGTTACTTTTTATCGTGAAAAAATATCTTATTCCCGTGGGAAAAAACATGCAATCACAAGTGAACCCGTGTGACAGAAAGCTGTATACAATATAGTGTAAAAGTGATGTGTTTCTGGTGTACTCGTTGTTACTTTGTTTCGCAGCTTACCTAAGACTTAGCAAGCCATTAGGTGTGATTTCAAAAGATAGCAAATCTTTGGATAAGTGACCGATTGTAAGCTCTTTAGCTCAGCTTTTCAGCAAGTGTTTTCATTGTTTACAAGTATACCTACTACTAATTTTATTTGATCTTACAAACAGTGCTGTCTATAATTAACTATAGGAGTAAAATAGATCCTTAGGTAGAGCCAAGATAATTTATTACATTTGACATTTCTTTACGCTCACAGGTTTATTATACCTGTCATATTTTTACTATGTGTTGAGTGAGAGCTGTCAAAGGTGACCTAATCACGATGGGTTTCCTCTAAAATTTTTTTAATGTCCTATGGATTATAAGATCGACAAAAGATGACTTGGTCTCAAAGTTTCTGAAGTCAATTTTCTTCTGGTTCCAGTACATAATATTAACCTTCGCGGCAGCAGCGTCAGCAGCCCGCCTGGACACCAACGTCTACCTCCCACCACATTCTAGTTCCTCGTCAGGGGCCAGCGCAGGTTTGCAGACACCCTTCTCGTCACCTGGAGCATCACAGCATCAGGGACATTATCAAGAGCAATCACAGGGGCAGAACGTAAGTTTAATACTGCTTTTAGTACATTATCCTAACCTTCGCGTTAGCAGCCCGTCTGAACAACAATGTCTACCTCCCACCAAACTCCAGTTCCTGATCAGGAGCCAGCGCTGGTCTACAGACACCCTTCTCGTCTCCTGGAGTATCTTAGCACCAGGGACAGTATCAGGATTAGTCACAGGGGCAGAACGAAAGTTTGTTATTTCGTAGAGTCGACCTTATATGCTAATGGAGTAAGCCATTTTTGACGGTGTCTCGATCAGCACTGGTAGAGGCTAGCTAATTGCAAAAAAGAGTCATAATTTCACAAAGAAACGACTGTTTGTATAATATAACCCACCAAAAACATAAATGTAAAAATAGAAGCCAAGTTCATGGTAGTTTGGTGCATGGTTTGCACAAAAAAGTTGTGATATCGAAAAAGCGGGCCGAGTCAAGGGTTTATTAAAGTAATTCTAAGCTCTTCAATAAGGTATCATTTCAAATGAAAAATATCAAATGACATTAAAAAGTTTTTTTTTTTTTTCTACGGTTTAAAAGGACTTTAAAAGTTACGAAATCGTTTTCTGTTAGAATCACCAGCAGTACTTGAAAATGATTATCAATCGTTTGTTTGTTCCTGAAACTTTTTAATGTAATCAAATAAGAACAGAACCCACAAATAAAATTAACACTATATTTTATCCGTTCCAGGCTTATGCTGAACAAAGTCAAAACCAGAACCAGGCTGAGATCCTGAACTACGTGAACGAGCAGACTGAAGATGGTTACCACTACGCCTTTGAGACCAGCGATGGCACCAAGGCTGAGCAAGAAGGTATGTGATTTATAAAGGGATAATTTTATTCCTAGTTTACATAGAATCACCTTAATTATAGCCAACTAGCAGGCAAACTGTTATAAAATTCAGAAATACACAAGTTTTTTTTAAAATAAAATGTCAATGATCTTCTTGAGACACTTGAGTTTTCCGATAGAAAAGACATCAACGCGAGCATTTCACTATATTCGTGTTTTATGCAATTTTTTTGAACCACTCGTAAATAAGTATTGTGTCATATTCATAAAATTGGATTTGTTCATTTGGTTTTTCAAAAGATATTTCAGTTATTTCATATTACACACACACTTGCGTTTACTCAATAAGAGACGTCAGGTAATGACCGAAAAATTGATCTCATTGTTCTATTATACTGTGTTCAAACAATTCAATTGCCGTTGCAACAACTTTATACTTACTTAAGTTAAGCAAACAAGGTAGATAAATTAGATTTTCTTTCACTATGTGTAGGTCGCTGTCTTTCATAGTAGGCGTTCGTTACAAGAACTACAATTTCAGAACTGATTTAAGAACTCTGACATCAGGGTTCATCGAGTCAATCGAACCGACAACTACCAGAGCATATACCAATGAGGAACTTTCTTGTTTCGTTAAGTGCAAACGCCGAAAGGTAATAAACCTATAAACTCAGAGTGGTTGAACTCAGGATTAACTATCTGACTGACAATTAACATGGTAATTTATATCGTACTTAATTAGTAGACACATTTTATAGTTCAAAATGGTCAACCTCATTATGTAATTCTTGAAGAAGCTTTAGATATAGTAAACTTGTAAATGATAGTTATGTGAGCAGGTAAGTATGTCTTCAATACGTCATTATTCTATTCTAGTATTTTTTGTATCTAAGGATTATTTCGATATTATCAATGATTTTAGAACGCAGTAAAAAGGATGTTCTAAATAATTCAGGGAAATGGGTCTATCTCGATTTTGCAAACCTTTTTTGAACTTTGAACTTTTTTGTAAGAGTATAATCTTTACTATAATTATAAAACACATTTTGATTAATTATCTAATGAGAATATTTCATAATGAACTATGTTGTAATACACTTTTCAGGTCGAGTGATACCAGGAGCGCAGCCAGAAGAAGGCTCCCTCCAGGTCTCAGGATCTTATTCCTACATCGGAGACGACGGACAGACCTATACCGTCACCTACACAGCTGACGAGAACGGGTTCCAGCCCCAGGGTGCGCACCTGCCCACCCCACCCCCCATCCCCGAAGAGATCTTGAAGAGTCTGCAGCTCACAGCTGGGAGTGGAGGTATATATCCTACTCGCACAACGGGCAGATAATTTCAGTGTATTAGTTCCCAGTTCATGTTAGGTCTAAAAAATCTTTTTCTGCAAAAGTCCATTTCTGTGCATGGTTACTTCCGCAAACGGCATGTAAATAGTTGGTCCTGGGCCTGATTTCTCTCTGGTTGTGTCAGTCAGTCTGTCCCATCAGAATAAAAGATTGAATGAATAGAGAGTGCACTTGTGTGTTGCGCAAACACTCGGGCACAAAAAATTTGTCCCGCGCAGATGGTTGATCTCTGCCGATTGGGGGGACTATTACTGACAAACTTTATCTCTTCTCTTTCCAGCACATTATGACAGCAGCAAAAGCAGCTACGACGCAGACATCGGCTACTAAAATATTAAGTAGGTCTTCACCGTGCTCTCTGAGACAAGAATTTAGTAAAAGTATTTGTGATATGAACAGTGGGCGATGGCCAGTATTGTGTTCAAATTAGTCGTTATTTGTTAATATTTTATTGATAAATGTGTATAAATAAATATATTTTGTAAAATATTATTTTTATTTTAGGGATGTTTACATCCCATGACCAGTGTAATTGAATTTTGCTGTTAAAAAAAACACTCTACCTACAGGCGCTGCTGTAAAATTGCTTTATGTAATTTAGCAGGCGTTTCATTTATGCAGTGCTGAGCTGTACACAAATAAGAGTCAAACAAAAGTAAAAAAAAATAAGATATTTTTAATACAAAATATATTAATACTTTGGTAGCCTGCTGTATAATGACAGTTGAATACCATCTTCTTTTACAGAAAACTGATAGGAATTGCTCAGTCAACGAAACTGAACAACATTCACCAGGAAATTAAAGGATTTTTTAACGACCTCGATCTTCGAAAGCCATTTTATTTTTTCGTTTTCTGAAGGAATTTCCTGGAATCAGGTGTTCAGTTTCGCTGACTTAGCAACCCCTATCAGTTTGCGGTACGCTGTCCCTTACACCCGGTATAGTGGGTAGCTATTGGGCACTTTTCCACTAGACGTCACGTCAACGGCAACGGCGACGGCACGGCGACGATCACGTGACAATATCCATGGGAATCGATGACATGCCGTGACGGTGCCGTGCCGGCAAGTGGAAAAGCGTGTCATATAATTTCATTGATTTTCACACATTATCTCTTCCACGATGTCGTCGACGGTACCGTGCCGTCGCCGTTGCCGTTGACGTGCCGTCTAGTGGAAAAGCGCCTATTAGCTGGGTATGCTTGTGTAGGAACTACTGGCTGGATGTTTGCTTTTTCGTAGTTAATTTCCTTAGTCCATTATACCGTTGCATTCGTGAAATGTGCCGCCAAACGGCAATTTTATTATATAAATTGACTTTACTTAACATGTTCAAAAAATAAATAAATTCCTAGTGTTTTAATTTTATTCACAAAATCTACTACTTAATATTATCGACTATGTCCGTTGTAAACACCATGATTTACTGCTCCTGAAAATAATAATAGGTATGTATAAAAAGAGACATTTTAAGAATGGGACCTAATGAGAAAGGGACATTTTGCGACCAAGGGACATTATGCGAAAAGGACATTTTGCAACGATACCCCTGGGCAGTTGTGCCAGTGCCGTGAAAGTCAGTGATTTTTTTTAAGAACTAGTACGACTCCGTTAATCCATGTTTATTTATTTATTTATTGTTTATTGTACACAAGTAACATGAGAAATACAATACACAATGAGAAACGACACAACAGGTACAGCTTATTTCTACTAAAAAAATTCTTCCAGCTGACCTACGGAAGTGAGACTTTAATTGACAGGCAGATTAGGCGTGCACAAAACAAACAAAACATTAAAAAAAAAAAAACATCTTTCATACTCATATAATAAATAAGGGGCATGTTCTTTTTTCCTGTTGCGAATATTTGTCCGATGCTCATCACTTACTTCAGAAACTCCTGTATTGCATCTCGACTGCAAGACGACCACTTGACGGGCGGTTTCTTGCGGTCGTAGGAAGAAGACATCACGTAACCATTAGGATTGCAGTTGTTGTATGGTGCACCGTTGTGAAACACTCCCAGACTGAAAGAAATACATACATACATACATAATAATCATGCCTTTATCCCTAATGGGGTAGGCAGAGCGTAAACGACCTAAGCAAAGATCGTTCCGCCACGTCTGACAAGTTTTAAGGGTTATCCCAGATAGATCGGTATATTGCTAATAGTGAAAAGTTGTCTTTATTTATTAATTCCAAGAGCTGCGTCTGGCTCTCGCGCTATAACCGAGCCCGCGCGAGTCGCTATCACTGGTCGATACGACTCGCGCATCGCGCGGGATTGGTTATAGCGCGAGAGCCAGACGCAGCTCTTGGAATAAATAAATAAAGACTTTTGTTTTTTTTTTTATTTTTTTAGTTGAATATTTTTTATTTTCTCTTTTTTATTTTCTGAGTTGGATTTTTTTAAAGGCTCCTTTTACTGTATGTCTTTATTTCTTGAAATTAAGTAGGTATGTAAGTAAGAATTATATCAATACCTAATTTAAATAAATAATTTATTAGTTATTCGTAACTTTTAAGGAAAACCGCTAAATAATTCATTTTTCCTACGAAATATTAGACTTACCTACTTTCAGTCCTGAGAATTAATTCCCTTATTCTAAATAGGTAGGTAAGCATACTTATGTTGAACCAATGAATAATGTTCTGTCTGAGAATAGGTTATTATTTCTCAAAACCACAGTCTGAACAATTTCGTTTAGCTTTATGTGGGAAAAAGAGTTGCCTCATAATCATAACCTCCTTTATTCCCAAATATTTTTTTTAAAATCGTGGTTCTAGCTTACTTCTTGAACATTTTATTTTTATTTTAGACATGTAGGTAGGTTTGCTATTAGGTCTATATAGTGCCGCCCTTTTCTCTCATGACAGGAAATAACGTGTATTGTTTTATGTTAGTTAAATCGTGTTTCCGCCGATTCGAGGCCATCAACATACGTACCTGTGCGCAATCTCATGAGCCAGGAGATATCCTGAGTTCTTTCTGTGCCATTCAATAATAGTGCAACTGCTTCTGTGGCTGCATATCGCTCCTCCGAAACTTCGTCCTGAAAGTAAACAGAGTTAGGGAATTCAAAATCATATTGCTGGATGTCTTGGAGTATGCTCAAGAAAATAATAGGCTTCAGTTCATATCAATTCAATTCAATTCAATAATACTGTATTGCACATCACATTAAACATCTTACAAACCAAATTTATTTTTTTAAATGTGAATTAATTTAATCATTAGAAAATTGGTCATTTTTAGGTAGGTAGTACCCAAAAATAGGTAGGTATAGGTAGTTTCAATAATTCTAGCGCCCTATTTTTGAATCATTTGAATAGATTACGCATACACAAAAGTGCAAAATAGTATGAAAATTGCACTATTTTGCTTGTGTAATTTTTTCGTTACTCTTACGTGTGCGCATTTTGAATTGAATATAAAGAAACTAATAAAAAAGAACTCCAGGAGTTTGAAATAAAAGTTGGAGAGTCGACCAAATTTGCTAACAAGAAACCTGTGTACCAATAAAGACTTACCAGTACTCTTTCTATTTCTTTCTCCTTTAGAATTCACGTACACCAAATCAATTCCACTGAAGAGCACAGAAAAATATCTATTCCCTCTCATTTTATTCTTCGATTGCCATTTGCAATAACTTTTTAAATATTTCAGAACATTATCTCCTTTCGCCACTGCTTTCACATCATTTTTCAAATATATTGCGTCTATAAGTTGTAGTCTAAAGGATTCTTTGGAATGAAGATGTCTTAAAATATATTCGGCGTCATAAACTATTCTTCTAGCTAAAAGTCTGAGATATCTTTTAGGTTCTTTTCTGAGTGCATCTGGTAGTTTATTGAGTATGTCGTTGTCGAAATGTATCATGATGTCGATGGTTATGATTTTATGTGTGTTTGTCTGTTGGATTCGACTTGATAACTGGCTCTGTCTTCTGATGTTGGTAACCTAAAACATAGGAAATAAAAAAGCTAAGTATTTAACACACTATAAAAGTTCGTTAAAATTTAGAAGTATTTGACAATCGCAATGCGGGTCGCGTTGTGGGGAATCGATTATTTGAAATAAAACTTTGAGTAACATCAGGAAAAATTATTACAATCACTAGCGCATGTCTAGTTTTATTTAATACATACATACATACATATTAATCACGCCTTTATCCCTAATGGGGTAGGCAGAGCGTAAACAACCTAAACAAAGGTCGCTTCGCCACGTCTGACAAGTTTTGAGGGTTGTTTAAGTAGACCTGTATATTGCTGTAGTGACAGGTTGTCAGCCCATCGCCTAAATTACAATATATTGAAACCCTCGAATCCCTTAGCTGGTTTTTACAGCATGCCCGGGAGGAGATGTAGCTGGCACATTCTATGTTTTTCTATCGCTCCCAGTCCAGCATTTATTTAATTATCGTTATAAATACCTCTACACTGCAATTTTGTTCAGATATGGACGCTTAAAAGTATGTAGCTTATCTTAAAGCAATAATAAATCCTAGAACTTTAATCATAAGCTCACAGCGATCAAAATTGATAGATAATTTGTAGGACGATGACTTCACTTCACAATGGGGAATGTGTGACTGACATCATTTACGACCTTCAATTCCACACAAAACTGATCAATCAAAATAGTAAATCTATTGTTTACTCGACGAAAATTATGTTAAGTCACAGAATATATAATAGTACTAGGGGTTAAGTTCAGTTTTATAATACAAACTTTATAACACATTTTATAAACACAGATATTACAAAAATACCAAAGACTTCTAAACGAGAAAACAGTACAAAATTGCAAACAGTTTATACATGAAAACAATTATGTGGGAGTGGTGAAACACAATGATATACACCAATAATTAGACATTAATAAATAAATAAAAATTTGTTAATATTATTGAAAATGAAGAAATAATAACGCTGATAAATTCATAATTTTGAGTCAGTCGATTCCATTTCACCTTTCATTCATCGTCTGACCTGACCTATCCCAAACACAGGACTTTTAAAGTTTATAGAACCCCGCGTGTGTTTTAAACTTTTTGGACAACATATTACAAGATTACACACAAAATTCAAAAACATAAATAACAATCACTTACATCACACAAGCCAAATTGAAACCACACCAAAATTACCGAAAAATACCAGAAATGTAGTTTCATTTTGAGCTTTATTTGCACTTTTGACTGCACCCTCCGCGGCTTAACACATAACTGAAGTTAGACCACAAAAAGACTAAGTTTTGCCCTAAGTGACTAATGTCGGTCAACTAACTGAACTGACTTAGTCATCCGTATTAGATCCTAATATATAAATAATAATAATGTCTGTCTGTTTGTTGCATCTCCTTGTGGTATTCGCTATTTTAATAAATTATTATCCTAATAATTGGCTAATAGATAGTCCACCTAACGAATGATTGATGCGTGCAGGAAAATGCGTGCCCTGCCAGAAAATAATAGTTTCTATATTTTCAGGTTAAAGTTAATTTAATTCAAAATTTACATTGGATTACGTATGCGTTTAGTAACAATTATTACTGTAGAAAAAAAACTTCAAGAGTGAAGTCACTGGGCAACTACAGAGTTAACTGTAGCAAGCAGTGGAAAGTCCATAATTGTGGAAATTGAGAATGAATCTTTCCTAATAATAATAAATAATAAATGTTTAACAAAAATATTTTGAATATAAAAATATACTTTCTCTGTAATCTTTATACAAACAGATTTTTTTTCACACTATACAAAATTATGTCATGTTCAAGAACATTATAATAAATTATAATTAAAAGTTGTCAGATGTGGCGGAACGACCTTTGTTTAGGTCGTTTACGCTCTGCCCACCCCATTAGGGATAAAGGCGTGATTAAATATATGTATGTATAATTAATTAATCATCTGAAATACAATCATTCTTTATAGGATCAAATACCTAAGTCCAAACTAATTCAACAGTGGACCAACCGAAGAAATTTGTGGTTAACTAAGTATTAATAAGGTACAAGATATTTGCAATTATTTGGCCCGTTTTGATAACGGTTCCTCTCAATGAGATGATCTTGCGCTCAATAAGGTAAAAAAAATGTGAATGAGTTGATCTCATTTGGGTATCACTGGCAAATTACTGCTTAGATGACTTGAAATAGCCTTGTTAGTAGTAGGTACTTACAAGTTATAGGGCGCTTTTCCACTAGACGGCACGTCAACGGCAACGGTGACGGCACGGTACCGTCGACGATATCGTAGGTGAGATAATGTATGAAAATCAATGAAATTATATGACACGCTTTTCCACTTGCCGGCACGGCACCGTCACGGCATGTCATCGATTCCCATAGATATTGTCACGTGATCGTCGCCGTGCCGTCGCCGTTGCCGTTGACGTGACGTCTAGTGGAAAAGCGCCCATTCCAAGTGATATATTTTTGCATCTAGTGATTTTATTTGAAATTTAGTAAATAACATTTTTTGTTTCTTGCAAAGTATTATTTCATAGACGCATAGGGCTGGTTTTTGAAGGTTCAAAATTACTAAAGTTTTTTATTTTTCGCACACAGTTTTTGAACCATTTAACCAACCTAAAACATTAGTTTGTGTCAGTTTAGGTACTTGGAAAGGGAGAAATTTAGGTATTTGAGTTTTCGATCTGTATTGGACGAAAAGATAATTACAGATGAAAATTTTACTTTCATGGTAATAAAGAGGTAATAATAGATGTACATAGACATTTTGTGTCATCTCTGTCCACGGGAATCCTAATATTTAACCAGTACCTAGCAAGTCGCCCAACAAGCTCTAAAAGAATATTACAATTGGTAAAATAGGTGTTACACGTTTTAGAGTACTGATATCTGTTGTCTTAAATAGTTTGTGTCAAATTCATCCGTGATGTTTATAGATATTTAATTTTTTTATTACAACAGCCTGTAAAATCCACAAAAAAAATTGCAAGTCATTAGAGTTTACGTGTTTTTTATTTTTATGGTGTATCAAAACAGTATTCATAATTTGTGTCGTTTTTATCCACGAACTACCAAGTATTATTTTTATTACATTAAGAAGGGCGAGCGCGGGGTAGGTACTTCGCGGGCGCGGGCGGGGGGTGGCTGGTGCCGGCCGGTCGCTCGCTCGCTCGGTCAGTCAGACGCGCAGGCACGTGCTGTTTATTATTCATTTGTGACAAAACATCGTCTACAAAAATTAAAAATGATTTTTTCCAGGCACTATCTGTTTTGTAACTACAATTATTAACTCGAACCCGCAACCTCTAGCTTGGTAGGCACAGGGTCACTCCCAACACCAACTAGACTATCTGGCCGTTAAAAACTAGTGGATTTATATTCGGCATACCGCTTTCTCGTTACATCAATTGTTCTGTACACATACCTATGTGATTGATGACTACATAGTAGGTAGAAGTACTAATAATATAGTAGTAGGTAACAAAAACTACTCCGTCAGACTGGTCTAAGGGGTCGCACAACAAATAACAAAAATATCAAGTAGAATTCTAGCTAGGGTTCTATTGGGAAAAGTTGACCAAAATTGCGTCGAGCAATGCCACTTGGCATGGCTATTCTACAGGTCAAACTGAGCTGAAAAAGCCCTGTTGCCAACCTCGACTCCGCGACAGGGGGGAGGGGGAGGGGGTTAAAGTATCAAGCTCCCGGCGTTTGGAAAAAAAAAATCTAGTGGATGTAATTGAGGTACAAAGTCAAGTTTGGTGTCGTTTTCTGATAAATCAAAGATGGTAAATTCATTAGCCACCTCATTTTTGTATGTTTTAATAGAAAAAAAATGATAAATACGTACAACTCTGCACTCCAAGTGTATAAAAAAATAAGCAAACCCCAACATTTACAGATTTTTATATGGAAGATGGTGAACAAAAAATACTCACTAAAGGCTCTTTGAATGTAGATTACAAAAACATTAACATCAAATAACTTATTACCTAATAGTAATGTAAAAAAAAATTAAAACTTATTGCGGTATTCAAATATCTAAATCCCGGCGCCCGAGAAAAAAAATATCTAGTGGATGTTATGGAGGTAGAAAGTCAAGTTTGGTGTCGTTTTCGGATATACCGAAGACGACAAATTTATTCGCCATCTATTTTTGTATGCTTCTATAGAAGAAAAAAAAATAGCTACAATTGTGCATTCCAAGGTTAAAAAAATATAAACAAATCCCTTTATTTTCAGATTTTATATGGAAGATAGGAAAAAACTGTTAAAGCTCTTTAAATATAATTACAAAAACATAAACAACACAATTAACTTTTTACCTATTAATAATGTAATAAAAATATATTATACTTATGTACGACCATGTTCAGCGCCATAGTACGAAAAGAGTTAAAAATGCAATATCGATTTACATATAATTTTTTTTTTCACTGTATTGTTTTTGACGGCCCCCACAGCCTAGTTGGCAGTGTATCTGCCTGCTACGCAGAGGGTCCCGGGTTCGATTCCCGGCCGGGGCCTAAATTTGAATGATGAATTTAAATGCCTGTTTCTGTGTCTGGGTGTTCTTTGTGGATGTTTCTGTGTATGTCCATGGCACCCCGATACAGAGAATCCTAGTGAGGGGCTATGAGTGGGATCATGTTTGTTTGTGTTTAATATAGGGTGAAATGGAAATAAGGCCTGATTTGTAATAGATTTGCCACATTCAAAAATCTGCCACATTAAAGTCTTTCACCCTTTTTTGACTTGATTTGCAGCATCGATAGTGCTGATGTTTCTAAATTATAAATCCATTTGAGTAGGTATTCCGTGTAAAATTCGATGAAAAGCCAGAAAAATGAATTTAGGTGAACAACGTCAGAAAATCGCTGTCAAATGGATGGGAAATACTCAGCGACTGAACAATTTCATCGCAAAAGACCTAAAACTTCCGAGAAAAACATTTGATATGGTTCTAAAATGAGACTTTGAGACCCTGTCGATCGCTCAAAAGCTTCAGAACATAAAACGTGGTGGTGCTCGTGATCCTGGGCTCGATAGGAAAACATTAAAACGAGTTTTTATAACCGCAGGATGTCGGAACGCGATGTTGCTAAAAAACGTTGCAAGTCAGTCCATGGTAAGACGTGCTAAGGAAATTTGCCGCTATGAAGACCAAGAAGTAGCAAATCGTGCCAACACCTGGGAAAAACAAAGAGCAAAAATAAAAACTAGGTCTCGAAAGCTGTATGACTTTCTAGGCACAAAAATTTTCACTTCATTCTTGATGACGAAACCTATTTAAAAGCAGATTTTTCCTCATTGCTTGGTGATCAATATTATGCCATTTCAGAAGGACGAAGTCTTTCGGATTTAGAAACCACAATTGGAATGGAGAAGTTTGTCTCCAAACATCTGGTATGGCAGGCATTTGTCCCTGTGTTGATTTCAGTCGTGCATTTGTTACAACTGGAACAATCAACAAGAAAAATTATATTAATGAATGTTTCAAGAAGGCCTGTTACCTTTTATTTGAAAACATGATACTTAGGCTTTATTTTGGCCAGATCTGACTACGTGTCACTATCCTAAGGACACCATCAATTTCCTTCAACAAAATGATATCCAAATCGTGCCTCAAGCACCCACCCAATGTTCCACAGTGCGGTCATATCGAAAGATATTGGGTTCTAGTTAAGGGCGTCTTGCGGAAGACAGGAGGGGCTCCCAGTGCGAAAGACAGAAGGGGCGCCCAGAGACCATCAAGACTTCTTCAGAAAATGGAACACAGTGAGCAAGAAAGTCAGTAATGACTCTGTCGAACGATTGATGGAGGGCATCCAGAAGAAATAGGGGCAAGAGTGGGAGAAAAAGAAAACCTGTTGACGAAGTCATTATACAACGTGTAACAGAAAGGGTATATGCATCGAGAAATGTGTGAATTTACCCATGAAACTGAACAACTTTCCCTAAGGAACATAGGTCGAAAAACGAAAAATAAATTTTGACCTTCCATACAAAATGCATCAGCTGATAGCGCATTTAGTATGGGAAGTCAAAACTTTTTTTTCGTATTTCGACCTATGTTCCTTAGGGAAAGTTGTTCAGTTTCATGGGTAGATTCACCCATTTCTCGATGCATATACCCTTTCTGTTACACGTTGTATATTAATTCTTAAATTGTTATTTAACAAACTAAATAGTTTTTATGTGAAAATAAAGCTTTGGCTCACAGATACAGACTTTTGAATTCGGCAAATCTATCACGAATCAGGCCTTAATCGTAGATACCTACTCGTTTGCCGCGCCACGCACGTACGTTCAATATTTTTTTTCTATGTTAATATTAATAAAACATATTAGAAGTTTATGTTTTTATAATCTGTATTAAATGGGCTTTTACTGACTATTTTTTATAAATCATCTTCCACATAAAAATCTGAAAATATAGGGTACTGTTTGTAAATTTTTAACACTGGTTATACATAATTTTGGGCGTTACGTATTTTTCCTCTATAAATACCTACAAAAAAGTTATGCCCAATGAATCGGCCATCATTGAGTTATATGAAAACGACACCAGACTCGGCTTTGTATCTCAAATGTAGTCACCAGATATTTTTTTTCCGAGCGCGGGTGTTTGGTACTTTGAGCCCCTTCCCCACCCCTCTGACGCGGAGTCGTGCGTGGCAACAGGGCTTTTTAGGCTCAGTTTGGTCCATATAACGTCCATGCCAAGTGGCAGTGCTCGACGCAAAATTGGTCAGGTCTCCATACAACGATGCCCAATAGGACCCTAGCTATTCTTGTATATTTTGTTTTACTGACTGTACTTACTGTGCACTACCTCGAAGTGGGGCGCGGCGCGGGACATCGAGAAGCGGTATAACGAAAAAGCGGTAGGTAGGGTAGGTATTGCCGATAATTATTCAAATTCGAAGAGAATCCAAGCGTCATAAAATAATATTGACCACATTAATTGACCGTCTAAACATTGACCATTGACAGTATTGAGATTTTAGCGTTTTATAAAAATACGTTTTTAAAATTCGCACGTCATTATTTTTATATCTATATTACGTAGCGAAGATAAGAGTAAATCAACACTCCATATGCATATGAAAGGTATGTAATTTATTTATGAAAGTTTCGCATAGGAGGAGCCGTGCCGAATGAACGTGTGCGTGCGTATGCCCTCCGCCCGCCGCCCCGCTGCGCTGCCGCCTGCCCGCATACGCCGTACGTCCGACTGTTTCGACCGCAACGATTGTTTTTGTATTTTATTAATTTAAATATTTAATATCGTGCATGAAAGTGACACAAATTTAGAATGACGATTACTCATACATTTATGATATTAAATAAGTGAACTCTAATGACTGTAATATTCTTTTGAAGCTTCGGTAGCTTGGAATAACAAAATAATTAATTATCTTAAAATTGCATGCACTAATTTGGCACAAATTTATTTAATAGGTATATGTAAGTGATCTGAGTAAGAAAATACTTGTTTCATCAAATGTAATTTTTTTTTGCACTGTTTTTTTACATACTGACCGTATGTTAGTTTGCACTGGACGAAGATGACACAAACTGGGTTTGCACACTCCGCAGGCTGTGCGAGATATGCTTTCATAATTATATTAAACTTTAAATCAATTTTGTCAGTTTTGATTTGAATGAAAAATAAACAACTACAAATCATCGAATTACTGAAAATGCAATCAACAGATGTGACACAAAACGCAACAATAAGGTCTATAGGTGCGACTGTATCCACAGGCAAAAAATAAGAAACTTTAGAATTTTTTAAACTTATTACATCAAAATAAGCCAGCGCTACGGGTCTATTCAAAGTAAAGGCTATTCCTAGAAATGATTAGTTAGTCGACAGTAGCGCTTTGTCCTAGGCATTTTTAAAGGATGGAACAACATACGACCATGTACAATACCTACACCTACAGTTTGAATTTCTGGAGTTGGATATTGATATTGTTATAGTTATAATACTTATAGAATCTTTATCTAAGGCTCGTATTTATATAGCGATCTCAAGATTGAGAGCAATATTAAGTACGGATTTGACAGATCGTTTTGTACTGAAATGACATTTCTGATACGAACTCAAACTTGCTATCACTCTTGAGAGCTGATTATAAATACAGGCCTAAATCTCTATCTATTCCTATATTTTGTTAACATATTCGAACGCCCGTGAAAGCCTAGGGGTAGGCTTAAAACCAGCTGGAAGCTGTGCTTATGCCCGTTTCATACTCTGCTTTTATTTTTTGTGTAATGCTGTAATAATTGATTATGAAATAAATGATTCGATTCAAAATCCGTCAATTTCAAATTGAAATAATTTGTAGCCAATCTAAAAATATAATAAAGGAATAAATATTCTTCCCGTTGTGGTTGATTTCTTCCATGCTGGACTGGGAGTGAGAGAAAAACATAGAATGTGCCAGCTGCATGCATATCCTCCCGGGCATGCTGTAAAAGCCAGCTAAGGGATTCGAGGGTTTCAGTGTTGTACCTAATTTAGGCGATGGGCTGACAACCTGTCACTATAGCAATATACCGATCCATCTGGAATAACCCTCAAAATTTGTCAGACGTGGCGGAACGACCTATGTTTAGCTTGTTTACGCTCTGCCTACCTCATTAGGGATAAAGGCGTGATTATATGTATGTATGTGGTTGATTTAGGTACTTAAATATTACATTATCAAACCTATTATAAATGGTCGGATATAAAAATAAATGGATTTCCCATACAAAATGACTCTTTTTATTGGAAATTTATTATTATTATTATATTATTATCCTCAGGGATTTTTTTTCAATTTAATCGTTATCAAACTTTAAACCGAATGAAACTTAACTATACCTACCGGTATTGTCACAGAGTAACATAGCTACTTTTACCACGGGAAATTAATCTAGCTAGAAGCGCTCGTGGTCAAATGGTTAGTGTTTATTCATTTCGATAACGAATGTTAAGCAACCATCGCCTCAGCCAGGCCATGGATGGGTGACCGGTAGAGGTATACAACTCAAGCGTTGGTCCCGGTTAATATCGTAGACATTAGTCGTTAAGCTATGTCGAAGGCAATTGCTAAGCAGTGGCATGGTGGCTTGAAAACTCTGTCAGCTGGGTTGGCCACTAACCTGGCAAAAGCCTAATCTAGGATTGGGTCTGGTTCAACCAATCAATCAATTATTTACTTGCAATAAATCTTCCCTTCTGGGTTACGGAGGTCAGATGGCAGTCGCTCTGTGTAAAAACCAGTACCCTCCTTCAATCCCTTATATTAGGTAGCCGACCCCGTGAAATACGGGAAAAAGGCTAGGTAGACGCCGCCGGTAAAACACGTAACATAAATCTAAAGATAAATAAGACAAACAATGCTGACGTCATAGATCTACAACAATTTATTGATTGACGAATTGTCATGGATCAAAACAAGATCAATCGTTAATGATAGGTACGATAGGGTCTGCCTTGAAGGTGGTATAAAATTATTGTAACTAGTAGTTGTATCATTGTTGCATTTTGTGCAGTGAATCATGAATTTGATGATCAATGACGGTTTAATGCAGGATAGGTACTAATAAAAATCGTATATGAAAAAACATAGAATGTACCTAGCAACTTCTTCTCCCAAGCTCTGTAAAGGCATAGGTAAAGGCCTGGTTGAAAAATCTAAAGGTTATTTCGGGTTGTTTTTGTGTACTTAGAATCAGAATCAGAATCAGAAATTAAGTATTTTTTTCTTAAAGTTTTTCGAAAGAAACGAAATTAATTTTGATTAGTCCGTGTTGATGTTATGCCTAATAGGTGCGTGCATGAGATGTTTTTTATCTTTGATGCTGGCTGTAGCTCCTATTATTTTAAACATTGTATTTTAAAAATGCTACATAACGAAAATACTTTGCTTTGTTAATTTTATCAGGCGTTACTAAGTATAACGACCAAAACCGAAGATAGATGCAATAGATGGGGAATTTGATTTTATAGGAATGCAACAACCACTACTATGTCCCTTATGGAGTAGGCAGGGCGTCAACGGCTTATAAATCTGACATTACTGACACCTGATAAAAATTTAGGTTGTTGAGATTAAAAACTGTTTAGTTGGTTCTTTTATCGATCTCAGTTTAGCATGAAAATAATTATAATTTTGTAGAAATGTCCAGCATGCAAGTATAGTTTTGAAGTAGGCACTAATTTATTGTCATTTGCATCATTACCTATTACGTAGGTACCTACAATCTTAAAGAACTTGCCAAAGATAATCTGCTTCACTTTCACTCAAGGCAAACTGAATGAGAGCTCGGTGCTTGCACATGTGAAGTAGAAAATTAATAAAGCTTAAGCAACTTTGACTGTGGCAAAAATGCCCTATTATGAGGTTTTTGATGCTCTGCCTACACTAAAAGGGATATAGGCGTAACTATATGCATGGGTTACACAATAAAATAAGACGAAGTTTGTTTTGACTAAGCCGCTGTCCGCAAGCCAAGCGCAAAAGTGATCTAAATATCTCTTGCGCTTTAGAGAGTTATGTAATATTTATTTATTTTGTGGCCTACTTATCTCTGTTGTGGTTTGTTGGGTCGTGGTTTTGTATGGTATTGAGTTATATCCGGAAATATAGAATAAGAGGTTAAACTATTTGTTTCGCACGCACTAGAATTCTTTGACAGTGCCTACGGATCTACATAGAATTTTGATTCTATTTTAATAGCCCCTAAATACCGGGTGTAAGGGACAGCGTAGCGAAAACTGAAAGGGGTTGCTCAGTAAACGAAACTGATAAACGATCACCAGGAAAATCTTTCAGGAAATAAAAAAAATGACAATTCCCTACAAAATGACCACCTCGATCAGACAATTTGTACGGGAGATCCTTTTATTTTTCATTTCCTAAAAGAATTTCCTGCTGATAGTTGTTCAGTTTCATTAACTGAGCAACCTCCTTTCAGTTTTCGGTACGCTGTCCCTTACACCCAGTATTATTTGGTGTAGGCAGAGATTTCGTGTCGGAGTCCAAGACTCATTTTGAGTCCCTGAGCCGCAGCAGTAAGTAGGTATGTATGGATAGACCATACGCCAGAAATGAAAATCCCCGGGAGGGAAAGTCCCTAAAAGGCGATAGAATTAATTAAATAGCTAATTTACCAGACAATTGTCAATTTATCTTGTCCATCTAGTCAAAAAGTGATCTAAATTCTGGACATATAGTGATGTGAGCAGTCATGTGCGGTCAGCATTTTAAATTTACACAAAAAATACACTTTCGCTTCGCAATATCCGCTACAGACCACATCACTAGTGATGGGAATAGGAATAGACTCGTATTTTTATCATATTAATATTTTTTTCATAAGAAGTGATGGCAGTGATTTAGATGGTACCAAGTTTTTATATGGATAAGTTTTTGTATAGATATTATAACCTCAAAACAGACGAAAATAAAGGGTATTTACTAAAACTTTGACTAACATGGGTTTTAAAATAAATATAAAAAATTACACAAGTGCTTTGCCTTTTTGTAGTTTTATGAGCATCTGTATCATGCTGTAAAAACCAGCTAAGGGATTCGAGGGTTTCAGTGTATTGCAATTTAGGCGATGGGCTGACAACCCGTCACTATAGCAATATACATATCTAATCATCTGTAATATAATAACCCTCAAAACTTGTCAGACCTGGCGGAACGACCTTTGTTTAGGGCGTTTTTGCTCTGCCTACCCCGTTAGGGATAAAGGCGTGATTTTATGTATGTATGTATGAGCATCTAAAACAAGGAAGTGTCGTCGGCCACACACAACACATGAAAATACAACAATTAGGCACAATTCTTAAGCGACCATAAAGCTTAGTAAGTGCATACTTATTACAATCACTACGAAATAAATGACTTCTTTGTTCAAAAGATTTTTGGTCACGCATGTTGTTGTACTACCTAAAGTTATCCATTTAATGAATTTATACTCATTTCCATGGCTTATTTCAAAAAGCATTAGCATAGGTTATTTAAGTCCTACAATTCCTATACATGTTATTTTGGTACCTGTTACTATTTACTCGTCCCATCCCTAAGCCACAAGAACAATCACAAACAGTAATAAACAAGTATAATCAAATTCAGGCTGCGTCTGTAGTCTGCACATCTCTTATGTCAAATCAGTATTCTGATGTGTAACGTTACAAAACTGAAAGTTACCTAGCGAAAGTAAATATGACATGAAAGTGTAAGTAAGTACTTCTTCTTCAAGTGGGTTTTCGAGGCGACGAATGCTCCGATAAACCACTGGTGTCAGAGTTTTTAAACCGCCTATATTAGTAACAGCTAATAGGCCACTGATATAGTATGTGTAATGAACGATCACTTTCAATGTCAGCGACCGGGACCGAACGAAGACGGCCTAATGTGCCTTCTGAAGCACGGTTTTATTTTTTATACAATCAATTAGGGCATTCGGCCTGCATGGCCTAACCAAATCGGGGAACATCTCACAAAGTGATTGATTTACAAAAATTAACTTTGTGTTCCCCCCGTGGGAATCGAACTCACGAACTCGAAATCGGAAGCCTATGGCACAAACCACTAGACCACGGAGGCAGTTAGAAAGTGTTCTTAGTTGGAATTACCATAACTGAGGTAATATTAGTAAAAGCACAAGTAAAAGGCATAATTAAGGAGATGTGAGAGGAAAATGACATAGAAAATACAGTATTAACTAGAATAGCTAGCAACTGTATTAAATATTAGTTAGTATTCATAGTATTCACTACCTAACCCGTTATTTAAACGTTCCAAATGTCAGTTATAGGTTATTTAGAACTTAGATCGAGAAGGTAACAAAATCTAAAAAGTATCAATTAAATTAATGAATTAAAAGAAATTACCTACTTTTATTTTTGTAATACCTACCTATACTATAGCCTCTTTTGTACGCGTCAACTGCGATTCCATTTAAATACTAATAATACACCTTATAAGGTAATTATAATATTGAATATCAAAATACATCTGTACGGCTTCATCATTAGGAATTTTGATCACTGTGTCTTTATTTTCGAGGATACAATACTTAGGCTCGTATTTATAAAGCGATCTCAAGATTGAGAGCAATATTGAGTGCGGATTTGACAGGTAATTTTGTACTGGAATGACATTTCTGATACGAACTCAAACTCGCTGTCACTCTTGAGAGCTGATTATAAATACGGGCCTTACACGCCAATAAAGTTTGACATAGTAATCCTTTACCCCGCTAACCCACACCAATTAACCAGAAACCCAATTAAAAAAACGCATCAAATGAAAGCACTCTAAAACAGTTAGTATTAATGAACACATTTTCCATAGTAACCGAATTATATTGTTAAATGAAACAAAAGAGAAGCGGTAGCCCGTCACGGTCTGGTAGTGATCAGCTGACGAAAAATGGCGGACTGTTCAGAAAAATAAAACATATCAACATGAGACATGGGTATCAATGGTTAAACTGGCTCCGTGGTCTGTTGGTCTGAGCCAAGGGCTCCCAATTCGGATGTCCAGGGTTCGATTCCCACAGGGGGATTCAAAGTTGATATTCGTCAAATTATCACTTTGTGAGATTTTCCCAGTTTGGTTAGGCCATTGCAGGCTTTGATGAATGAATGATAATCATCTGTCCGTGAAAAAGGATTTCATGCTTGAAGAACACGCCATGGGTCTTGATTACTGTCTATGATAGTGGTCGTAACACAGAGGTCTAATTACCTAGCGTGGTTTAAAAACTCTACCACCAGCGCTAACCAGGTTGCACGTCGATTTGGCAAACCCACTCAATAAGAAAAAAATAATGGTTTAGCTAGAATATTTTGCAATTTCCCGTTATCTAATACTAATCCTACCAACTATGAGGTCAAAACCCTCATTCAAAGCAAGGAAGCAGTAGGAGGGTCTGATTCTGATTTATACTTCTCTCGGCTAACAGCTATCCATCTTCATATTCAGCTGAGTGGGACAGAGAACGTCAAATTATGTAATGGAAGTAATGGTAATGAGTAGGATGGAGTACCTGTAGTCTTTGAGCAAGTAGGATGAGGTAGGTTGCTGTGCCATGCTGTCAAATTGTGATGTGAAGCTGTCAATAATTGACCGACTGGGTTGTTATTGAGCATGTACTTATCATACTAATATCATAATAATCATAAAAGATACAGTAACATCTGACTGATCGATTCTAATTTGGATTTTGAAAATAATACTTTATTTATGCCTATTAAAGCTTGATAAAAGAGCAGAAATTGTATTGGATCCACTTTCATAGCCCAGTTTTAATATGGCAATATGTACTTATTTTTGTATAAAGAAAATTAGATGTTACTAGTTGAAATAATTGGATAACTCCAATATTTTCTACTTTTCAATTTTTATTGGCAATGTGTAAAATCTTCAAAATTACGCAGATCTGTTTCATTCTTCAGGCCAATTCTTTCAATTATGCATCACCCAGACTCTCGTAAACGCACGACCGTAACAAATTCGCAAATGTTGAGAAACCGAGATCTACCTCCAGACCAGACTGATATTAATTGGTCCTTTCTCTTTCCAACGAACAATGGGGGCGACGGGGGAAAGGTCTACATACAATGCGCAAACGCATGTGACATATCGAACGCGATCTGTATGGGACACGAAAAGCTGTGGAGTCGAAACTTATGTATGTTTTATTTCTGTGGGCTGGCGGAAATATTTTTAAGAGAACATAGATCCTATCAAAACGTTTGCACAATGTGCAAACCTGTGACATATTGAATACGATGCGAACTGATACAGGATGTTAATTTAATGGAGTGCCATAGCTTAGGGGTTTAATATAAAAAAAATCACTCAAAAAATAAAAAAAAAACAAAAGTCGGTAGGTATTTATGATGATTCCCGGAGCTGCGCCTACCTCTGGATTTTTGTTGGATTTTTTAAATATTTTTATAGGCTCCTTATTGAAATACCCCTTAAGCTATGGCACGCAATTAAATGAACGCACCCTGTATATAAGGACAATAAACTACCTACATTGTTCATTTAAAAATATGAGAAACATCAAATCAAAAATTTCAACCGCCGACAGGATTTGATTTTTTTGACTTGTGATTTGAATATGTTACCTAATTGTAACTACAGTGACAATTTTTTTCTGAATTTTCATGAAATTTAAAAATCAAATTACTTTGTTATGAATGACAAACTGAAAACAGTGGAAAGTGCCTATACTGCGTTAGTCTTCACTCCACACACTGACTTTTATCTGATGACAACATACGATGAAACTTTCGCGTTCTTGCTGCAACAACCTTAATTTTTCTGTCCGTTTCAGTTGAAATAAAAGAAAAACAACTGACTCAACATTTTTGTAAAAAAAAAATAAGTGTTTATTTTCAAAATATTCAAATTTTTAAGGAAGTGCGCCTCCACAGCTATCGCTGTTCAATCCACGCGCCGGAGGAGTCAATCCGCGCGGAACGCATTTTCACTATTCCACCTATTTCCATACATTATTATGTACGTTACGTTGGTTGCTGTGTGGTTTACAATCATACCAATATTTAGTAGTTACTTATGACAAGTTGATTTGCTTGTGGTCCATTATGGCTGATTTCTAGTAAGAGTCTGGCCGTTGACTTTACGTCTCACAAACTTTACCTGAGATATTATCCCGGTGTAAAAATTACCAACAGGACCATTTGCTTTCTCGTGGTCGAAGAACTAATTATACCTAATTGTAACTAATTACATAATATAAAATTACTTAGGTAGGTTAAGTTATAAATTCAAGTAAGATGGTGTAGGTGGATAAGATTATGCCATAACGACAAGAACTAGGAGCATGTTTCTGTCATCATCATCATCATTATTAAAACTATTTAACTACGTCTTTAGTTTTTAGCAGATGTTAAAAACGACAAAAAACTTAAGTTCTTGTAGGCCTCTTGTAGGCAACTGTTAAGGAACAGTTTTTTAAATCATCATCATCTCCCTAGCCTTATCCTGTATTTATCAGGGTCGTCGTCCTAATAATTAAAAAAATATATATAACTACGCTTTTCCTGTTTGTGACGTTGGTTTGTGATGAAATAAAATTATTTTCTTTCTCATTTCTTTTCTTTCTTTATGAATAAATTATAGGCAGATACTTATTTTCTTAAGTATTTTCTTATAATTTATTTTCGTGATAAAGGCAGTCTTATAATAACAACTAAACACACCAATTTAGCTAAATATACTAAAGCGACACTTACAATGTCATTACATGGCAGAATTTTCTCAAAAAATCGCGATTAAGCCCGAGAAAGAGCGCAAATTGGTGAGAAAATATTATGATAGAGACGAATGAAAGTAAAAATTGAGCGCAGAACAGTTGCCCGCTAAATGATTTAGTTTTAAATTGCTACTGAATAGTGCTGTGCTTGCAAGAGCTTTATCGTATCGGCACAGTATAATTCAATAGTCTGACGTGTATCGGTTTGTAGAAATGTCCCGAGCTGTATGATTGTATGAATTAAGAAATCCTTTTATCAGCAAATAATGAAAAAAATATAGCTCTTACGTAACTACAGCCAGTCAGAAAATAACTAAAACAAAAATAAAACGCTTAACATAAAATTAGATAAAATAAATAAATTAAATAGGTAGCTCATTTAGATTATGTGACGCTCAATTTAGGTTAGGTCTCCATAATTAAATTTTTCTATTTTCGGAAATAGTTCCAGGTACCTATACTATAGCGAGATGGAAATTAACAGAATCTCTAACATAAAATATAAATTTAGGGATGATAAATCAATTTCTAAATTTACTTACTTATTAAGCCAAACTCTACATTTACTAAATTCTCAATATCGCCATTGGACTAAAGTCATACTAAAGTGCAATATTTACATTACAATTTACAACTTCACCGGACTAAAAAATTACCGATTTACTTTTCCCTCGATTACAAAGCCTTAGTCAGCAGTTCAGCACTATCCATTCTAATCGCGCACCAAAACTGCACAAAATCGCGCAGTCGCACGCCGCATAACCGCGTGCTTAGCCGTTCACGTGAGCGCGGGAAAATACTCGCCGAATACACGCGCGGGAAATACTGGCTGAACACACGCGCGGGAAAAGCTGGCTGGATGCGATGCCTTTTTATTTCTTTTGAAAAAAGAACTGTAGAGTTTGGGCGGGAATGAGGAGTTTTGTGAAAGGAGTTGTCAATAAAAAATAAAACTATAGGTTATTTTTTAATTTTAAATTAGTAAATAGGGTTTATTTTTCTTAGTAAATGAAAATGTGAAGTTAAGGTATTATTTTATGAAGTAAACAGTGCATTTATGTAAATAATGATGTATTGGAAAAGAGTGCTTTTGGCGGCGACTCTGACGACGGTATTGGATGTCAACAGTGAACAGCTGTTCGGAAGCAATGTAAGTACATATTAGAATCGATAAAACATAGACCTATTACTTAAAAGAATAAAAATTCCTTTTCAATATTTAAACTTTTTACACTACTAATTTCTAGGTATCTAGTTTGTTTCCATTGAATTATTTGAACTTGACAGATATTTGAAACCAATACATCTTATGTACCTAAGTATTTAGCACATTTAGCTTTAATTCGAAGCGACTTGTCAAATAATAATCGTTTGTCAAATCGGCTCAAATATTTGTTCAAATAAATGTTATCATAACGGGTTTGTAAGATTAAAATTCAAACATGAAACCCTGTAATTTTATCTGTAGCAGTATGCATCATCTTTCAACGCAAAATAAAAATACTCTAAAAAAATACATTCACTCTACAAAAAAATCTGATTCCTAAGTATTTAAAACAATTTCAGGCGGAAATGTTTCGTCCAATGTTGCTCCCTCTAATACATTAATTAAACGTCTAGAATAACGTAGGCCGAAGTAGGCTATAAAAGAAATCAGTGTTGCCAAGCCGGTTACTTACGTAGGAATGCAATTTCGGGCAATTGATAATACTGGGCTAAGTAGAGTAGCCGGCGCGGGTCAAGGATTGTCACGATGTGGTGAATGTTACTGGAGACTACTGTCTAGTATGATATTGTAGCTTTATCAAGCGGAGTCAGCAGCTTACGATACAGACGCTCCAATAAATATCCGTGACCACAACTCGTGTGATCGAGTCGAAACGTCGGAATAAAAAGGTAAATTCCTCATGTTTTTACTACCATAACATTATCGCGAGTTTTCCCAGAAGAAACAAAAGTAGAATGAGTGAAAAAATCGCGGATGATTTAAGAGTTATACTATTGGAAGCAGGTGTATGCTGACAATGTTGATAATTGACACTTCTCATTTATAGTACCATCTGTATCGAGTTGAAGATAAATACACTTCAAAGTTAGAGTGAACAGACATCTTCTGGGTGAGCTCGCTCCATCGTCGACTTCGTCTCTACTCTTTCGCTCCTGACCTAGACTGGAGACAAGAAAAAAACCCATTTCTAATAATTAAAAAATATTATAAAGTCATCCAAATATATCTGTGTTTTACTACAGGCAAAAAACTTCTGTAAGTTTGCTTAAATTAGTATTCAGCTAACGCATAGTAAACATTCGGCGTTTCCCAGATCAGGTTGCAACCTTGGATCTTAACTTGACCCAGGGTTTGCTTGCTTGGCGAATTCTTCTCATTGTCTGATCGAGCTAGACAAACAGATAGACCTTGACATAGCCACTGAATAGCTTCTAAAGTAAATTGTAGTCAAAATGTTGGCTGAGGTCGAAGTCTATATTCCTAGGTAATTTCTAAAAGGGCTTGCAAGCGTACTGCTCAATACATGCAGTTGCAACTTGCAAGTAATGTCCAATTCGTGAAAGTGATCTACCATTATGAAATCAATTCGTGGAGAGCATGACTTAACTAAATCTTAACCAAATTTTTTGCCATCCCTTTCTGTTCTCTCAGGATAGGCAAGGACAGGTGACTATTTTACTCAAGATTTAGTGACTTTGTGCGCTCACGAATCGACACTAATGCCTTCCTGTTAGTGGTATTAATTCCTGCATCAAAATGTACCTTGCATTGCTTATTTTTGTCATTATCGCATCGATTTTGATAATTTTATAACTGCAATATCAAAGTTGTATTAAAACTGAATACTTCTTAGATACCCAATAACACCTTGAAATCTAACGGAAGGAAGTGATCGAAAAAAAGCACAAGAACTCAATAGGCGCTACAGAAGCGTGGCAACCGATTCTCAACGGTATTGTTTTGAAAATGAGCATACTTTCCATCGTCTGGTGGCCTTGCAGAACATCTTGACACCTCTTTCATCCAAAAAAGTAGGACAGCCATACTCCTTAAGTTTAGAAGTATTTGCCACCATTGTTCAGCGGGCGAGTTGGCGTTCTTTTCCCGGTTCTGGAAGAAGCTAACATATTGGGACGAAGAAATTATACTCAAAATACCTACGAAGGTCGCTTACTGTTTATTTCGTTGAACTGCTATCCAACTACTTGTCGAGTTTTTCTAGCTTGAGATAAATAAATTTTTGCAGGTTTAGGTGGTCTATCCAAAAACAGAGCATTTGTATGAATAATCATTAAAAGGAAACTTTCGATCGTGTTTATCTTGAAGGTTGCGGTTGCAGCCATGCACCATGAAGGGTGAGGCAATTTAACCATTAACTTTGCTCGATAACAGCAACTCAGCCAAATCTAGATTTTCGCAACGGTAAGTAGAGGTGGGGAAAATTTGTTGGTACATGATAGGTAAAAATCTGAACTGAAAGTATTTATTATTATGATACTGGTACCGCATCTTTATTTAAAATGCTGAAATTTTAATACTTATCAGAAAACGTACCACTATCCAGACGTACCACTCGTAGGTACACAAACTTCAGCCACAAAAGTCGACAGCTAAACTTGAGCATCCCTCATTTTGGGAGTAGGTATTTTTATAGCAAGGACAGATGGGTACTTAATAAACCAAGTCAAAGGATAGGGAACACATTAAGGCTCGTATTTACAAAGCGATCTCAAGCATGAGATCGATATTAAGTGTGGATTTGACAGACCGTTTTGTAATGAAATGACATTTCTGATTCAAACTCAAACTCGCTGTCACTCTTGAGAGCTGATTATAAATACGGGCCTAAGACGTCCATTTTACATTTTCACAATTTCCTCGCAAGTGTATATCGGCGTTATTTTCTCCTACAAACTATACTTAATGTTCCTACTTACACTTTAAGCTTGCATTATTTACGACACGCAAGTGCAATGAGCTTGAGAACAACATTCAGTGAAACCATTTTGTCGTTAAAACATTATTTATCGTAATTATAATCAGAGTAACTGTACTGAAAGTGATTACAATTTCTCTTAGAAACTCACATCAAATTTATATTAGAGTTTGTACTTAAATAATTTATGTTATTAGTTTACTACTATTATACAACGTGTAACAGAAAGGGTATATGCATCGAGAAAGGTGTAAATCTACCCATGAAACTGAACAACTTTTCCCAAGGAACATAGGTCGAAAAACGAAAAAAAAAAACCTTCCATACAAAATGCATCAGCTGTTTATAAGTTCTTTAGGAAAAGTTTTTCAGTTTCATGGGTAGATTCACACATTTCACGATGCCATATACCCTTTCTGTTACACGTTGTATATAAGATCTTATTTTCATTACTATAACTATACCAATATTACTAATGGCTTAGTAACATAACATCTGAAATATTCAAGCAAATATTTATCCAGCCAAAATATACTTTCATGTTTTTTGTGCAGTGTCATTAACTTTAATTTAGAAACTATACACAGAATTAAGTAAGCTTCACAACCGAGGAGTTTTATGGTTATTTTATGTCAATTAACTCCAAAACCGTTCTAGTTTGGATGGTAATTCTACATACATACATACATACATACACAAATCACGCCTTTATCCCTAGTGGGGTAGGCAGAGCAAAAACGACCTAAACAAAAGTCGTTCCGCCACGTCTGACAAGTTTTGAGGGTTATTACAGATGATTATGTAGGTATATTGCTATAGTGACAGGTTGTCAGCCCATCGCCTATAAATTGCAATACACTTGAACCCTCGAATCCCTTAGCTGGTTTTTACAGCATGCCCGGGAGGAGATGCAGCTGGCACATTCTACGTTTTTCTATCGCTCCCAGTCCAGCATGGAAGAATAATAAATATAATAATGGTAATTCTAGTAACAACAATAGACATTAAGTTACACAGATATATCTAGATGGCCATTTAGTAATGTAATACTACGTAAAACATCATGGTAGCTTGTATTGTTATGTAACTTATAACAACTCGCTATGAGTTTTAATTCTGTAAAGATAAAAGATTATCTTTTTCGTACTAACTTTTCGTTACATAAGTGAATGTCATAAAATATGTACGAGGGTGACTGTTTACTAGACCAAACTTGATAAAATGTGTCGTTATAGTAGAGGCTGGAAAAAAACTGCTGCTGTGATGAATTTGAATGGATTCGTTGAACAAAATCGAATTTTGTACAATGTTATCAATTAATAGTGTGTGCACAAAACCACTAAATCTTGACTAAAATGGTCACCTGTCATTGTCTTTCCTGAGAAAACAGAAAAGGACGGCAACCTCCACGAAACGATAGCAATAACTATTCATTCATATTACTTAGTTAAAATTTGAATTAATTCTAACTAATTTGCATGACTCTTCAGGACAAGCCTTGCCAAATGTTTTTCAGCTAACTGACAAAAGAACTGTATAATGTAGAACGAAATTTCGTTTGCGAATTGTTTTCACATGGTCCAAATCTCATCCAAATTCAGCAAGCAATCTCAAACGTCTTGTTTACAAAATTTATGGCATTCTGCGAATCGAAACGCGGGGCTTTGGCCTCAGATAATATTTAGTTAGAATCAGGAAATAATTCTATCGTACAATCTCGTTGAAGTTTGGGAAGATTTCAGATAAAACGAGGCTTATGCGTGTAATTAAATTGTTGTTTAGGCAAACAATGCAAGGAAACATGCAGAGACCAATTCGTAAGATGATTGAATGGGCAGAAGCCGTAACAGCCTCCAAGGATAGCTGCGGTAGCTTGTTAGTTGATGTGCATGTACTTTAATTTGGACACATTACTACAACAATCTGTATTGTACATGTATTCGAGCCTATATGGTCCTAACGGAGCAGGTAGAGTCAACAGCTTAATAAAAACCCTTGAAAGCGCATCTGAGTAATATAGGGTTGTCAGCCCACGAAAACCCATGGGTAACATTACTTTTCGGAAAAATAAGCAGATGGTCATTGATAGTATCAATAACGCTAAGTATCATTATGTATTACATTCTTATTTTTATCATTACTATTTAGTCCTTCGGATCATGCAATTTCATTTGCAATGAACTCAAAAGGTACCAAAATAGACTCTAGGTACGTAATGCCATAGCAACTAGCCCAATCTACATCTGATTTTGTAAATACTTGCCTAACCCAGATCTTTGATATCAGTCTAGGCCTCGATAGCAAATCTAGATACCAATAAGACCCAGACCACAAATTTGACTAACCTGGTTACAAAATAAGCCTACAAAGTACTAGATAGATTAGGTTTAATTAGGTAATTTGATCCAGACAACATCTAGGTGCGCTATATAGATAAGGTCTAGTGTAACTATAGTGTAGTCTTATATAAATAAAAATGGCAGATAAGACTGTACAAGCGTACCTACATTATGTCATAAACTCGGTCGTGCACCTTGTATGAGGAAGTGGGCGCTAACAGTTTAGTTAATGGGTTCTGTATCTGAGTTCTGTACACTCATTTACGAAGCGCTGCTAAACTTAAGTTTAAAATTATGGTAGTGGTAGTGGCTCTATTAGGATATAGACTTTATATCCTAGCAAACCTTGCAGGGAAGCTTAACGTCACGTATTTTACTTTACTTTTTGAATTTGAACACGTTGGTTTAAAATTTTGAAACATAATGATGTTTTAGTAAAAATCATGCAGATAATCCGCCGAATCTGGCAACACTGCAATTTTGTGACAGTGACGGTTGTGCCCAAAGTTCAATGAGTTTGAGCTCTTGTTACTACTATACTCTGTGCAATAAGGAAGTCACGAGCTTGCTCTTTGATTGAGATACTTAGAGGATTATTCAGGATTATTATTGTATGAAAGTTGGATTTAAGGTACAAAATAATGAACTGAATTTAGTCTAAAAAAGAGTATATAACAAACAGACTACTTTAATATTAGACAGATAACACTGCATCATCATTAACCAGCTCATCAGCTCCTATAACGGTGGCGTCATATAAAAAGTAAAATGTAGAGTCAGAAGCTAACAAGACTGAATTTCTAAAAAAACCAAAGTCCAGAATACAAATTAGTGTGAGCCACAGATAGCCAAGTCTTGAAAAATTGCTGTTGAGTTTTTCAGGTCACGTGCAGATGTTGAGAATCCCTTTGCATAGTTGAAACCGCTGATGAGAGAAGTCGCTGGCGCAAGAACGCTAGCTCCCAGCGCCTTTATAATATGCTCTCGTTAAAACTGCTTTCCATCAGGATAAGTCACATTTATCAGTGCAAGTCATATAATATAGACCAAATTCCTGCAAAAAAAAAAACACACAACTTTGATCAGGTACTTACCACGTGTCGTCGATAAAGAAGTTGACCTGCACGTGCGCAGCGTCGCGTCGCCGCGCGTCTAATTGCCGCGTCGCGTGTCAGTGCGTGTGCCGTGACGACTGCGCTGTTATGCTCACCAACCCTTGCTAAGTTAAAAACAACTGTACCTGAGAGGAAATATCGCAAGAGAATGTAAAGGTTTTTTCCATGTTTGTTCTGTTCATACAAAGCTTAAAGAGAGATTTTCATATTTACATGAGGAAAGATCAAAACAATACCTAGCAAACAAATGAACACACACAACATAGTATTCTATAATATTGAATCTTAATCTATGAAGTTGCGAATCTCAGTTCAATCCGCAATTTAAATACTGCTATACTTATTTGCAGGGGCGTACTGTACTCGTATGTAAATGAAATTAAATGAAGCAATGGTCACAATGATAGAGAAAAATGGAAGCTGCTCCACCAACAAGAGCGAAACTCTTAGGTAAAAGAAGAAGAAGACTGTATGTAGATTTTTGAGGACTCTCCAGTTTTTAATGACATACCTATAGCTAATCTTCTTAACCTGGCTAAGCTCCATGTATAAAGGTTCTGTTAGAATAATAAAAATACTGTCGGAAATTGACATTCAAATATTGAGATGCTAAAAGGTCGTTGTACTCTTTGATGTCTTTACATGTGACCTTCAACACCTAGAAAACTAAACAGACCCTAGAGACAAAACCAGAACCTACTCTTATCCATTTCCCGTTTTGTAGGAAACAGAAACCGGTTCTAGCATAACCATTTCGTAGCTTATCCTAGACCATAATCTAGGCACAGCTAAAACTACACCCTAGTAATTACGTTATGTGTAAACACTTGTTAGATAAACTGAATTTTTAGAAATAGTACCCAACTGCTTTTATAGCCGCTTTCTAAGAATTCCAGTTTAATATAAAGTAATGTAATGATTTCATAAATAAAAATGTGAAAATGAAAATAGACGTCCCATATAAAATTACTCGGGCAGTAACACCAATTCTACAGAAGGGCTATTTCTTTATCATAAATTTTGACCTATGCTTCATGGGAAAAGTTCATAGTTCAGTTTAAGGATTTCATAAGCTTTTGGTATAAAATATAATCATTCTTTGCATCTCGCAGTCGGTGAAAAACGCGCAACCGAGTAGAAATTGCACCTTACGCCACTTTCTGTTATTCTTGGCGAGTTTGTGATACGCAACGCTGGCCAGATGAGATGTGGCGATTATTTCGACTGTTTCCCTCTTACAGTAAGAGAGACTATAGAAAGCTGAATTAATGAGTACTTACATTAAAGTAGGTAGATATACCAGATGTACATCATAAACATTTCAATTGGAAGACGTCCACTTATGGAATTGTATCCACTGATGTCCTGTGACTTTGCCAAGTTTTAGTTTTTTGCATCTACACCTGCACGCAGGAAGACCTTATGACAGCGGCTGACTGTTAACATGGTCAAATTCTGGGTTGCAACAGTGTAGTGTCTGCCATCGACAAAAAGACCAAGTCCTTCTTGTGGGAGGCTGTCAAACACAACTCGATTCGTTGACTTGCCCATTGCAACTCGCTTATCTTAAGAGCTATGTGACATTGGTCCTTCTACATTTTCATGGAAAGCCAAATTGTTATGTTGTAAACTTGGCCACTCAAAAATTCGTGAATTGATAAAATGAAGTTTTGTATTAACAAATATACGAACAATCATTATACTGTTTTTAATAGAGATGCCTTGTTTTAATATCTAAGTAGATGCTGTTTTTGTCAGATCCTGCCTCCATGAATCGGCGCCTTGTTCACTTTTCTCCGAAATTATTCTGGTGGCCGGCAAACTGCCATTGATAAAACGCATACCTACTTTTACGAAATAAAAAAATTGGTATACAATAAAATTGCGTTACAGAATACCATCAAAGTTAATCGAAGTTGCATCGCAGAATCGATTCGCATGATGGAAAGATTGGCCTTCCGTTCCGTATTTCTAATCGATTTAGGAATATAATAATACATGTACGTAACATCGCTTCCTTTTGGGTAATGTTGAGTTGAGAAACTTTTATTGTGTAGCCTAAACATTGCAAATTAAATTACTAATTGATGCTTGTAAAATTATTAATTGAATGGTCTTGTGCGTTTTGGTATTGGATCTGTGTTTGTTCCGTCTTGCTAAAACTTATTTAACTTTTTTTTTAGTGTATGGAAGTAACAGAACAAAAATTTTAATTACTTAATGTTCAATTTGGCAAACATGGCGATAAGGTACACGTACACCCCTTTTCAGCAGGAGACTGATGAAACTGTTAAAATGTGCCAAAGTCATCGACGACGTTCTCTCTATAATCGACTCTTAACCGCCCACAGAGGCAGTTAAAAAAAAGATTTGCAACTATCGGACAGTGCCTCTACATGATAGCATTATCAGTTAACACCATCACACCATACCATTCACATCACATCGCAGATCTGCAAATGCTTTCTCCGTACTATGCTAAACAGCAATACCAATATCACTTACATGACTCATACATACAAATTAATACATGCATGAACGACTGTGAGATTAATTATGTAATCTGTGGTCGGCTGGCATTGAACAAGTTTCCTTATGCAGTATCGCAGTACCAGCTGGGAAGTCGTTGAACCGATGAGATGCATTGCCATTTAAAGTTGGTTTTCCAGCTGGACTGGAGCTATAGGAAATTCCACGCGCCAGCTCTAATATGCTGGGTTGGGTTAAGTACTTACTGTAGTACTAGGTATATTTGTAGACTGTGGAAGGACCAACAAAAACCATAAATAAGGATAAATAGTTTTTAAATTATTGACCCCGCACGAAGGTATCAAAGGCTTGCCTGTAGATAAGTCCGGCTAAATGGAATGATCGCCTAAAAGGTCGGCAACCACACTTTCCTATCAGAGATTATAGTTTCCATTTTCATGTGGCATGTGGGATGAGAGTGTTTTTTAGATTTATGGGTTAGATCATTCCATCGTCAGCTTCTATTGTCTTCAGATTACAGTCACCCATCTAGAGTGTTCATCAGTACCAAATACGTACACCTAATAATATAATCTATCGCTTCGCAACTATTGAAAACTGGCCTTACCTCAGATCTTCATAGATCGTGTCGTGTATGATCTCCAGCTTCCTCGCTTTCCGCGTCGTCTCGTATGCGCCCGCGCATGACGATATGCATATTTAGAATGCTTTACTAAACTGTAAGCGGACGAGAATTTCATTGGAGATAGTCCGACTTTTATTAGCACTGAAAATGTGAGAAATTTGGTATGAGTGAAATTACTTTCTGTATGTCTGGGTTCAATGACTGTAGATTTTATTTTCAGTTATTAAATGTAGTTGGGAATTTCTCAATTCCTTGTGCACTTATTTAGACAACGTGTCACATTTGATAATAAAAGTTATTGGAGTAAAACTAATAAAAATTAATAAGCTAACCAGTTGTAAAGGTCACCAATTAAATAAAATTTAATATTCCAAAAAAAAAAAATGCACTCTGCCATGTCTGCGTTATTATTTTCTAAATGCATATCAATTGTTATTCCGCTTTCAAAATATTGTCGCAATAAACTAAAGGTCAGAATGTATCAAAATACGAACAATGATAGATACTTCGCCATAATAACAATTGGTTATACTCTGCATACCTATTCAAATTAGAGCTTTACAAGATTGCATAACAACAACAACTCTGCTCTAGTCAGATCACAATGATTGTGTTATGATAAGTGTTGCTTATCGATAGGAGTACCGATATATAATTGATTATTCATTTATTCAATAACAGCACATAAACTCTACTATCTTGATAAAATCATTATGTTCTTTTTTTTGCTAGAGAGAACGATTCTACTATGGCAGTGGCAGTTACTGCTCTCCTTTTTTTCGTTGTTTGAGTGTGCTAGAGTCAACTTAATTTAAATTCCTTGTAAAAAAAAGGAAAAATATACAAGCCCAAATCTCTGGACTTCATAGGCTCCGGCGAAACAAGTAGGAAAGTACTGTTGGAAAATATTGCATAATATAGATCGATCTATATCGTGAGTGATGTATGTCAATCCACATTTTTACCGAGGAGCTAAAGCCGTGCTTCGAGTGTTACATGACTTGCTCTATGACGAACCATAGGCTGTGGATCAAGGAGAACTAGATTCTGAGCTTTATTGATGTGATTGTGTTGATATTGGTCAAAGCAAAATGGTAACAATATGGAAGAAAGAAAAAACCAAAATTGGATTTGGTCACTATTTATATTCAATGTATTAAATACAAAAATGCAGTCATTTGTTTGACCTTTTTTACTCAACAGGATACCAAAATATTGTCGTTTACAAATACAACAATTATTTGAGAGACATGTTTTTAATAAGTATAAGGATGTAATTATGTTTGTTGGCTAAAATGATGTTAATTATAATGAAAAATATGATTTCATCTCCTGACATTTGATCCAATATTTTCCGTACTGATAGCATGGTAACTAAAGTCCATTGAGCGAAATTGACTTCTTCCAAATGGGCACTTTCTACCATTGACTAACGCAATACCTACCTAATAACTGCCTCTGTGGTCTAGTGGTCTAAGCCGTGGGCTTACGATCCGGAGGTCCTGGGTTCGATTCCCAGGGGGGGAATACAAAATTGATATTTGTCAATTTATCACTTTGTGAGGTTTTCCCCAGTTTGGTTAGGACATTGCAGGCTGAATCACCTGCTTGTCCGAAAAGAAAAAGGATTCCGTGCTTCGGAGGGCACGTTAAGCCGTCGGTCCCGGTCGCTGTCTTTGATAGTGGTCGTTACTGAAACCATGTCAGAGGCCTATAGCTGTGCTACTAGGCGGTTTGAAGACTCTGACACCAGGGTTTATCTCGCTAAGAAGAAGACCTACCTATTTTTTTTTAAATTTAAAAGTAACATCTTATTAGTTTATCGGATCCGGTACCACCCATAATTAACATGTTTCTTTTGCACAATGAAATCTATCTTTTTATAGTGATACAATGAAAGCCATGACATCCCAATTAGACTTGGGCAACGACATGGTCAATTCACGCTCTGTCGTAACTTCGAAGTTTGCATGCAACATGGGCAATTACTACATATCACGATTTTAATTACTTTCAGTGGCCACGATTCGGCGTAAACAAGATTTACTAAAATAAAACCAAACCCGTCATTTTCCGTCTTGAGTAGGATGGCAGGCAGTATAGACGGACTTATTATAATTCTGTTACTTCAAAAAATCTCTAGATAGTTCCGTCCTTGGAAATGTTTAAACGAGTTCTATGACAGGATTATAATAATTCCGTCTATACTGCATCATTTTCTGTTCGCCGTTCAAGACGGAAAATGACAGGTACGGTTTGATTTTAGTTAAATCTTGTTTACGCTGAATCGTGGCCAGTGTGTTAGTCGAATTAATGGTTACTGACCTCAGGTAGCGACCTCGATTGTTATAATTTATAAATATGGTTTAACTAAGTGTTTGTTTATATTTATTAAACGGCTTGTTATGGGTCGTTAGGTCGTTACTCGTTAGTGTAAGCATATATGTTTTACTTTTCAAGAATGACCAGATCTAATGATTAGATTGTATTTTGCATAAATAAAGGTACAATATATGTTTTTAAGGACTACGGGTAAAGTAGATCGTATTACAAGAGGTTTTATTCAATAAAATATCATGTATTCGTAACTAAAAATAATGCTCTACATTATTGTTAGTAAAATGTGCTATCAATCACAGCATGACCGTTGACCAGCCTTCACTGTTCACGGCCATCCAAATATCGGACAGAATAAATACGGCTAAGTGCGAGTCGAACCTGAAATGTTAATGGGCCAACGTATACCTACTTATATTTAGTTTTCCGACCAATGGTTTCACTTACAGAAACTAAGATAAGTTTTCCAGGGTTGTTTTCTCTAATGAAGCCTAATACTTTATCGATCCCTGTAACAAATATTTAAATCCGCCCAGACCAGCGTGAAATAGTAACAAATACGCAGATGAAACTGTGAGGTGGCAAACTGTACTTGTTTAGCCTATAAATAAAAATCTAAAACAAAAATCAAGTAAATTATTAAGAAAAGATGTTTTTCAAAAAGAAAAATACCTACCTAGATATGAAAATGGAACCCCAGAATTTGGACATAAATCAGGTATTGTGTTGTGGTGCACCTACACACTTCCGACAACCATTTCAAAAATCGGCTACTGTAACTAATGGATAGTGACACAGTTGGTAAAAAATTGGTAAACTAACAACACAGTCGAAAGTAAAAGGTCAAACATATAGTTCAGGGATCATGTTACATACATACATACATACATACATATAGTCACGCCTTTATCCCTAATGGGGTAGGCAGAGCGTCAACGACCCATACAAAGGTCGTTCTGCCACGTCTGACAAGTTTTGAGGGTTGATTAAGATAGATCTGTATATTGGTGTAGTGACAGGTTGTCAGCCCATCGCCTAAATGACAACATACTGAAACCCTCAGATCCCTTAGCTGGTTTTTACAGCATGCCCGGGAGGAGATGCAGCTGGCACATTCTATGTTTTTCTATCGCTCCCAGTCCAGCATGGAAGGATCATGTTTATTAAAGTAATGTGAACTAAGTGAAAAAAAAATATTGATCTAACTTTAGGATGTGTCACATAGACCCACACATGAAACTGATCAACTTTTCCATAACCTAAAAAATTACTCGAACCGTGTTGCGTTGGCACCATAATTTGTATGGGAGAGCTGGATTTTTTCCATGGAGAAGATTGTTCAGTTTATAGGTAGTTAGGTTAGTTTCACACCCTTAAGTTAGGCCAGCAAATTGTATACCCAGTATTTTTTTATAGCGCGATCTTAATAGCATGGTACAGCCTATAGCTCTTCCCGCGGGCGTCGTATGGGATATGTTCAGGGAATGGGCAGCATCCCTCTAAATACATACTTAGTTATAACAGAAGGTCAGGGTGAAATAATGCTGAGAATAAGATTTGATACCCTTCTGTATATGTCGTCCAATACTGAAAATGCTTCCTTCAAAGGCAACCATTTCCTACACGATCTTGGGCTCACTGCAACAGCTGTCTGCTTCTTTGCAAGGTCATTCACATGTGACTGCTATATTTGTACTGCACTAGAACTTTCCCACCCCATAGATCTTCTAAGGCTTGAATCCTATAAATAACTAACACATAGAAAGTGTCGAAACATCAGCGGTACAGAGCAGACACATCGTTAAATATTCATGAACTGCAACAATGGTACTATTACCTATTATGCTTCGTTATGGTGTTGCTGTAGTGCTGCTGATCATAGTTAAATAAAATAGGTATCGATACCATGTGATGTAATCGATAGTTGAAAAAGATAACCATCAGAAGACGTCACGTAGGTTGGACATATTTAAAAATTGTGGACGCGTTTATTACAGTCATTATCATTACCTACAGTATTTCCAAAATTGTGGACATACTTATGTATGAATTTCCGATTTAGTCCGAGATTTGTAAAAGGCACGCACACTATGCTATTTTCAGTGGGTAAAGATTTGATGAAAGCAACTAAAGCTCAGTTCTTTGCTTGGCTTCAGCTTAAAGGTGCGAATGGGAAAAGCATATCCATCAGAGGACTACTACAGGGTGAAGATTATGTACTATTTTATGTATATTTTTGGTTTCTACATTTTCATTTTTTTTCTAATGATGACTGTCGATAATTCGTCAACATCAACACTAGTTGCCATAGGTCAGGTTATGGTAGTTATGGTAAGTCGTGACTGTGGTGCTTCCTCCTTATGGTAAGAACTTGGAAGTGTTAGAATGGTGTTAGGTAAGCCCCATCAGCATATTGTAATCCTGTTTTTTCCATTACGTCACTTTTCTCTGAAAAGGTTGCAGATAAGGTGGTGCTAGTTAGAGCAATAGAAAGAAGGTTAATGTTTTACAGTCTAGTGGGTATGTGTTGTAAGTATATTTAATGTTTTAACGCCATCTTTAACGAGCTCTTTTCTGTGTTTTAGAGCTCACTTAAGCTGAGAGTATTTTCACTTTTTTATAAATTAGGCAAGCGATTAAATAGAAATTAGGAAAACATGCGCCAGTTCTCCCTCTCTACTACATGTGTCCCTCTTACGGTTCTCTATGTGTGTCGTAAAAGTTGACCAAAGGATAACCCCTCCCGCTTTACATTAGTTTTCTATCCTTAGACCCCAGGTTGCCTGGAAGAAATTGCTACCTAAGCAATAAGGCCGCCTTCTGTACACTTATGTCATGTTATGTATGTTTAATTTGTGTTTTCCTGTGTACAATAAAGTATTATTTGATTTGATTTGATTTGATAACATCTCCTAAGGAATCGGCAGCACCAGCCTTTTGAACATTTTGCACATTATTTGTGAGCATTGGAGGAAATATCCCAAACTGGGATAGGTCAGAATGCAACAGCGCAACGTTATGGCTAGTATAGTTCAGTAAAGAGTAATATAGAGAATCTTTCCCCTCAATAACATGGTATAAGGCAGTAAACATGTCGTTTCAGAGTACAGTTATCATAATCGTGGATGCGCATTATGCGCAAGCGCGTGCTCAGCGACCATTGCAACGCTCGTGCGCGCAATGTCTTTGTTGACTGTTTCTATTCTTCAAGATTTGGCTTGTTGCGTCTGTGTCAATATGCGATTGTAACTTTGTACTTTTAACGCTAAATTGTAACAGAATTTCAACATAACGAAAATTCAACAATACTTGGGACTTCTTTCTGCACTGTGCTCATAAGTTACTTTATAAAAGACTATAAAAGTCTCCGTCTGCAGACTCTATTTGCCTTACTTTTAAAATTTACCGAATGTTTAGTTCAATGATACTTATATTATTTAGGTAGGTACGTCTGAGAAACCAAATTCCACATGCCATTTTAAAATTGCTGAAATGTGTTCATCAAATCACTTCAACATAGCAAATGTCTTTCTTCCGATATCGCCAGATACCTTGCGTTTTTATCGTGCACGGCACGGAACATGGTCGGTAGGTATTCACATATTATCCGTGTGGTGCCGGGTTAGAATAGCATCACCCCATATCTTCCTGTGGGTGTCGTAAAAGGCGACTAAAGGATAAATCCAGGGAATGGGCAGCAGCGTTCCCCGTGAATGGAAAACTTCTACTGCGCTCACCAACCCGCCTGATGCCAAGCGTGGTGAGTATGGCATATACCCCCAATGCCGGGGAGGCCCATGTCCAGCAGTGGACTGTTGTGGCTGATGATGATGATGATGATAAAGTCACGACTGTTTAACTTACTGGATAGACTGTGTATCAAAGGCTTATTCCAGGGCCGTTTTGTGTCCGTTTCGCTATGTCTGATAGCATCGTGTTGTCAGGTCATTCCCTGAAATACAACACTTATAAGTAAGTAAGCTTCTGTAGCGTAGCTTCATATACCTTTCCTGTTAGTTAAACAGTTAAATCATTCAATCATATAATCAACGTGTTATGCTTCTCAAACTAAGAACAATACCACAACTTTGAACAATAACACGAATTATCCCTTCCTGGTAAATAGATATGGAACCCAATGTTTTAACCGCTATACCACAAGAGCAGTTGCATTGCATTACAAATTACTGCATCTGATATCAAGATATACGATAGCATAACTCTCTCCCAGACTAGTTTCTATGTTAATGCACATTCAATGAATAGCCTAGAAATGCTAGATTACAGGTTCAATAATATAAACATCGGGTAGAGTATGTAGGTACTTTCTGTTTTATTAAGAAAGCAAGTGTTTATTACTGCAAATTAGATAGTCATTTGAACTGAACATGGGGAATGAATGTCAAACATAATTAGTATACCTATTCATTGGACCAATCTCAAATAGAAGTTAGTATTGGTATACTCGCTTTTATAGGCAAATTGGAGTACGTAGTAGTCTAATTCATTTTTTTACGTTGTTGCCCATTTCCTAATATTATTCCGAATCGACACGTTTTTGTCTATATATATCTACAGATCGTTATACCTATTTGCCACTCAGGGTATGGCGTCGGTAGCTTAGTTGGTAGAGAGTTGAGTCAGGTTCAAATCTTGCCTATCCTAAGCTTCACTACGTGGACCAACTCTATGCGCTATGCGCTAAGCAATTTTTCTCTGCCATCTTTTTCTAGGTCACACTCATTTGACAATAAGATGAGTAAGTTAATAGCGACAACCAAGTCAAGGCGGGCTCATCATCAAATCTTCTTAATAACCGGCGCATACGCAGGGCCACAGTAAATACTTATATGTGTTGTGATTTGTGTCGGTAAAATGACACTTGATTACTTAAATTGTTAAGTACTTGAACTTTTATACCAGGTTTAATGTAATGGACAGTGTACCAGAAACTGATAGGAGTTGCTCATTCAACTAAACTGAACAACATTCATCAGGATTTTTTTTCAGGAAATGTTTTTTTTTTTCATGCTGATTGTCTGATCGAGGTGGACATTTTGAAAAATGGATTTTATTGATTAGATAAACATGCTAATCTAAGAGCTGATATTCTAAACAATCAGTTGCTACCCATGAAAGTATTGTCTTCATCAGCTATTCAGCTAATGACTCCAACAGCACATTGGATTGTATGTTGTCTATTAACTGCCTCCTAATCCTAACTGTCTCCACCAGACAAGATCGATGGCTATACCGTGGTATAAATTATGTACCTACTGCTTTAAATACAACACACACCAATACCTCTATATACCGTCCACTCGCTGTAAGTTGAAATTGCGAAAGGACTAGATTAAGTAGGCCTACCATAGAGTTAGATTAGGTGGCTACTTTCCAACTAGTCAAATCAGCAACTTTTTATGAAATGTCAAAAACGCTTTTTTGTATGAAAATAGTAAATTATGACGTCACATTTTAGTAAATATTGACTAATCAAATCAACAACTTATATACTTTTAATTCGATTGTTAAAATCGAAATGCGCATTTTTTTTAAATGATGAATGAAATCCACAATATTTTTAGCCATCAGTTTTAAGTATAAACGTTTTGAATTTTTTAAGCTACCCAGTCAAGTACCCAATTAGAAGGTGTAACTATTATTATTATTTTAGTAGATAAGGATACCGAATTAACAAATTTACTCAAAACAAGTTACTGCGAGTAATATATTTTGATATGATATGTTATGTAAATTTTTGTTTTTTTTTTATTTTTGAGTCGGATTTCATTTTTTATTTTTATAGGCTCCTTTAACGTTACTGAAACACCCCCTAAGCTATGGCACGCAATTAAATTAACACCCTGTTTTTTACAGTATGCCTGGGAAGAGACGCATCTTCTACAATCTACATTTTTAGTTTTTATCACTGCCAAACCCAGCACGGATAAAAATGTTTTCTTTTTGGCGCAGGCGTTTTATTTTTCGTTTTATTTCTGTAGAAATCAGGGTTAGTTATGATTTTACTAAGAATAATGTGTCATAATACTCATAAAGTTAACAACACTAATTTTTTCATTAATCTTTGTCAAGAGTTTCAAATACAAGACATTTTTTACAATCTATTTCACAATCAACCACTTAACCTCCGTGAGAGACCTATTCATTTTTGACAGCTATAATTAAACGCAATATTTCCCATTCTAGACTTATTTCCCACTTCAGCTGTTCTACATTGCTCGCATTAGTGCAAAAAAAACGGTCGCACGAAATCTATTTCCATAATAAACACAGCGGCTCCGATTCGGCGAAAACACGATCTAACTGAAATGAGATTATACCTGCAATTTTCTGTCTTAAGAGCACGGAAAGGGACGGCACTAATTGAAAACTAATTTTAATTTTGTCATTCATGTCAAATCAAGACTCTGATAAATAAGTCGTAGTGCGGAAATAGTATCAACCAAAATCCTTAGATTTTTTTTGAACGAATTCTAATTGACAGGATTAAAATTAGTTAGCCTAAAGTGCAGATGCCTTTCTGTTCTCTCATGATTATGACAGAAAATGACAAGTATAATCGTGTCGCTCGTCGAATCGGTACAAACATCGACCTAATTCCCACTGGTATAGTAAGACTTGGCTGACGGCGACTTATAGACACATTTGATTTACATTGCACTTTTCTTTTGCATGTTTCGTAAACGTCATTATTCACCGCCATTTTCCGGTCGTTAAATTAGTTTGACGTATGAGAAGAAATAGTATGATAGTGATTGGCATAATATTATTTTATTATAATTATTAATTAGCAAGTTTGTCTCTCTCGTCATTATTATGGAATTTAGTCCAGCAAGTAGAGATTTTTTATTTAGATAAAGATTCATTATTTAAAACATTGACCAAGAATTTATCCCTGTGGGAACGGTACGATAAAGTGTATAGGTATTCAAATAAATATGATTAATTTACGGCATATTTTATAAGTCTCGGATAATGAACTTATTAATATTGATATAAAAAAACAAGTTCTGCAATAAGTATATCAATCAATTTCATAGGAAGAAACTGCTAAAAATTTAGACACGCGGTAGCGTGTCCAGCCAAGTTCAAGCCAAACGAAGAGAACTGGCGGGCAGCACCGTGTGTATTTTACAGGAACCATTTGGAGTCTAATATTGTTTACCGAAATATACTTAGGTATATATACTTACTTAGGTTTAGATTATTCCAAGCAGTAATGAAAAGTAAACGAAAGTAATCGTTAGAAACTAAGTAAGTACATTTAATTTTAAGACACTAATAAGAAATCCAAGTCCAACACTGTATCAACTTGAATTTGCTTCAATCTTACATAACTTTGTACCTAACTGCAAAGTTTTTTTTGTCTGGCGTAAAATTAAACAAATGTGTGATAATGATCATCAGGGCAATGTCTATTTTAATAAACTCATTAGTTGAGGTAAATTAATTTTTATTTTCACATCTTAATTAAATTGTATTTTAAGAAGTTTTCAAGGATCGTAGCAAGTTGATGGAAATGGCCCTGCCTGCACAGTGCTTTAAGAAAAATACACGCGTATGAAGTATTAAGTGTAATATGTTGTAAAATAACATTTTGATTACAATCTGTTTGGATTTTATGCAGCTTAATGTAACTTCAACATTGCCTTCATATCTTTATCACTTCAACATTCACCCCACATATTCATGCCATTTAATAGTTGCAAAGATTCGTCATACATAAAATCATAGCCGGCCGAGTGGTTGGTTAGATTTACCCAATGGCTTCAAAGCCTTTCCTCTCAAGGTCGCAGCCTTCATAGTAAACAAAACAATCGAATATTGTACCGCTAACCTACATTATCAGCCATCCGTCTGCTTTTGGCAACGAATAAAAACAAAACATGAATGAAAAAAAAAACAATACAATGATTGGTCTATGTTATGAGAAAACTCGTCTCATTATATTGTGCATCATTTTTTCAATAAAGTTAAAAAGTTCTATCAATTTAAGACGACATCAATCAAAAATAAAATGAGTCCCAGTTTTCATCCCTGGGCTATTCAAATCATTTTTCGCAAATATAATGTTTTTGAATTGAAAAGTAACGCTAACGCGTATTATAAATGTAGGTTACTGGACATTTTGTTAAGCGATTTTAAATCCTTAAAAAGAACCTTTTCAAATTTGTAATGCCTCGTCGATAGCTTAACCAAAATCTATCAACGTTTTCAGATTACATAGAGTAATTTGTTATACATATTTCTGAATGGTTTTGTAAATATATTAATGCAAATATCATTAAGTTTATAACTTGAACCATTTATTAACAAGTTACTGAGAAGCGCAAGGTTGTCCGTACTTAATGTTACTCGGGTAATATCACCAACCCATTGCTACAGTCAAGTGCATGCGCAAGATCTGAAGCTGTACAAACAGAGATCGTGTTGGGTAGCAAAAAAGTAAAAAAATAGAAGAGTAAGTACACTAATAAGTTAGTTTCATTAATGTGCATGTGGTTACAATCCAATAATGGAATTTCCTTGGAAATTTGAATTAATAATGTCTATTTGTATAAATCATGATTTCAAGAATGACTACCCAAGTAACAAAGTTTTCCTATAGTGCACAGCTTATAGGCTTACAGCACTTATAACTCTCTCTTAGTGGTTCCAGGTTTTACTACAACGCCTATAACAGGATACACGGAGTCCGATTGGGTTTGTAGTACATCTGTTCTTGTAAGTCAACTTATAGTCGTGTATAGAACCAAATTACTAGCGCAGTATAAGCTAAGATGGCCTATGAAAGTATTGTACAGGTGTAAATACACTTGAGAAAACTTGCTCCAGTAAGTTACACTTATATTCGCCTACAAGAACTAATTATAAAACCACTATAAGTACCGTACACTTGTAATGGTAATTTATAGAACTAAATGCACTAGAACCAGTTTTACTTGTTACTTGACCTTTTAAGGGTGTATAAGTCCACTTTACGGGCCGATTATAAGTAATTTGGTTCTTAAGTGGTTCCATGTAAGAGTAAGTGTACTTGGTCTTATTATGGTTTCGCGAACACTGTTATAGTCCTAATTTCCTATAAAAGTTCCTTGTGAAACCATTACTGTCCAAAGTTATCTTCGTGAAGTCCCATATAAGTAGACTATTGCTTTTAATATTAATCGCGTCATCACGGCCATTTTGATTCCTTTTGTAGTCGTCGTTTCGTCACAACATGGCGCGACAATGCTATTAGGACTAGTATTTTTTTTTGACACAACTTAGTAAATACGCCACATTCAAAAGGCGAATAAATATTGAGATGTAAAATACTATATACTTTACCGAAAATACTTATGCGTTTGCCTTGAAAACACGTATGCACGTATATTATTATGCGTCAAACACTCTCGTTATGTATTTAGTATAAAATGGATGAACTTACCTTTTGATTCAATATTTTTTTATAAATTTTGTGTGAACCTCACACCACAATTCACAAATGTTTTGAAATGGCTAGTAATGGAAGCGCGAAGTACTTTACAGTCCTGCGTGGTTCTATTGAATGCCCATAGTGAGCTTCAAGGTAGTAATTGGTTCTCTGTAATCCAACTACAAGTGCATTATGGGCTTAAGTCGCAGTGTCTGGTTCTATAAGATGCCAATAGTGAGCTTCGCGAGAGCAGATGGTTCTGCGGAGTCCAACTACAAGTATATTAATAGTCTAAGGTGGTGCTCGCCAAGTCTACTATGAGTGATTTATTGGCAAAAGTATGCCTATAAAATGGGCCCTTTTCCGTGGTTATAAACGTTTACTAGCCTATTATGGGCTCGGCCCCGGAACCACTACAAGACCACATTTTGTTACTTGGGTAGTCATCTTACTGCAAGCTTTATAACTTCAGATAAAAAAATATAATTTGCAGTACTTATCATTCTGAATGCACAACTACTTCGGTTCTGACTTTGAACTGTACAAAAAGCTAATAGTTTCTCGTCTTGATTGCCTAGATCAAAAACATCTATTGTCAACGCTGCTTAAAATTGCTCTCATTACATAATGTTGGTAATCGCCGCAATTTTACTCCCGGAAACTTTATTATCCACAAAAAATACAAAATGTATTGTAATTTTAGCGCACATCTGTATTTGTGCTTTGTTTTTCTACCGTTATCCTGAGGCCAAGAAGTTAGCGTACTTATTTGTAAAAATATAATTTAACCCACAACCGCGTTCATAACTTAGTTAACGTTGACTTCCTACTAACTCTCAATAGGCATCAGCACCATTAGAAAGTACAAATTATTGGTGATTTAATGAAATATTTAACTACTAATTCTTTTTCCTTTTTCTTTCTACTGTAGGTACTTACTCTTTTTTTTTATTATTATTTTTATTATTTTTACCAGCTCTATTAGCTTTGTTTACTTGGCTCGTCTGCTCGAATGGTCGTCAATACATTTACAGCAAGATCCCTTCTTTCTTTAAAATTATTGTGCATGGCCACTGGCCTGTAGTAGAGTTTACCTTGCAATATTATAAGTTTCTTTATCTTCTACTTCAACGTGCCTGCTTTCATCGATATTTCTTAAATCGGACAGTCAAAGCTCTGTCATCAGACTCATCAGTTTTACAGGCCCCACCTTCATCGTCAAGATGTTTACCTCAATATTCCTTAAATCTGAAAAGTTCCTTATTTGGTAGTTTCTTGTTAAAATCTTCAGCTTCATGTTGTAACAGCGGACAAATCTCTATCATCAGTTCTCCTGGCCGTAACCTCATCGTCAGGATGTCTACATCAAGATATCACATTTTTCGTCTCGGCTCGGCACCCAGTCTTAATTACAATTACTTGAGTACTTCCAAAACCTTTGTTCGGCGCCACCGCATATGAGATCGTACGATTTGAGCCTATGTTTAGCCCTTTTTATGGAACTCATAATTGTATATAATCTAAGATTTTATGCCTAGGCAATATCTTGGCGTTTTCGTCTTTGATAGCGCTTACAATGAAAAGCGCAAGAAGTTGTTGCTATGTCGCTAATCACGTCAAAAGGAGCATTTTTTTTTTTCGTGCAAAAAATAAATTAATATTAAAATGAGTAAATGGGTTTAAAGAAGTGCTGATTTATTTTTTATTTTTTACCAAAACCGATTTCTAATATTGTCTATATAATCATCTCTATATTTGTGTCGAAATAACTTTGGCTATGTAAGCAGGTTATAGAATTCTGTCAACAATTAAAGGTCCTCTCCTAGCATTTAAATCTAGGTTCTAACCTTGTATCAAAATTCGAGAATTATAGTAACCAATAAAGTTACGATTGGCACTTATACAATACAGAGTCTTAAGACATTGTTAAAATTGTATTCCTTTCATATCAAAACGGAGCAACAACTAATTATAAAGGTTTTTGCGTGAATTTAGTTAGTAGGGTTTGCTCCACCAAGACACAGTCAACTATACCGGGTGTAAGGGACAGTGTACCGAAAACCGAAAGGGGAAAATGATTATTGTGGTGATAATTGTTCAGTTTTCGGTATGCTGTCCCTGTAGAACGAGTTAAGAAGCTTTTCTTTACACCCTGTATAAGCGGTAACTGCGCATCTCCATACAAGCGGTGGAATGTTGCTGCAAAACCTGTAGGTACCTTAATAGTTGTATGTGGGCTCGAATTGTGCGCCAAGGTGAATGGAATAAATGTCACAGTGGATAGGTAGGTACTATTGAAGATGGTTTCAGATAAAAAATTGACAGATTAAATTGTACATATATAAATTCACGCTTTTATCCCCGATGGGGTAGGCAGAGCATAAACGACCTAAAAAAGGACGTTCCGGACGTTATTGTTATTACAGATGAGTTATGTATTGCTATAGTGACGGGTTGTCAGCCCATCGCCTAAATTGCAATACTCTGAAACCCTTGAAACCCTTAGCTGGTTTTTACAGCATGCCCGGGAGAAGATGCAGCTGGCACATTCTATGTTTTTCTATCACTCCCAGTCTAGCATGAAAGTAAAAATCGTTTCGGATAGGCTTAAAAATAGAATTGTTGTGTCTAATTTAAATGCAACCCAAAACAAAACCATTATGAATAAAAACTAAACCATTTAATCATGGTAGCTTATCTGATCGTTTCATGTAACCAGAAGAAATAATTATCATTATTGCATAACTAGAACACTTTCTTTTGTGAATTTAACATCAAAATTCAACAATTACACACTTTCGCGCTCGGTGCAAACGGGCCGTCAACTCTTCTTTAAAAATTGAATAATTACTGGAGACGAATTGCACTAATTTTGGTTAACAACAGCTATTTAAAAATCATAAGTTAAAAAAGGCCTCTGGTTAAATTGTTATTTTAAACGCAGTTTCTTATGGATTTTTCAACTACGCTTTTTTGATTTGTGACAGAAACTTAATATTATTACAACGGATGTGCAGAATCATTAGAAAAAAGGAAAGAATCTTTACTACATTAGCATTAGGTAGAGTTCTCATGACACAAATAATTATAAAATAACAAGGTGTTAAATACTCATAAAGTGGCTCATAAATGGCTCTAAGTGTACGTTAGAAATTCAACGACGCCTAACTAGATGAGAACTTGACTAAGTGCTTAGTCTAGAACTCTAAATAACAAGTTTTTCTTGTGAGTTTGTAAGCGAGAAGATAAAATATACCTACCATTAAATTACACTTCACGTATTTTGAGAATTTCTTTGTCAGTCTACTAAGTGTAAATTATTAAAATAAAATTACTTAGACTACTAATAGACGCTAATTTCACCAGGCGTACAGAAAGCTTGTTTAAGATACTTACAATCGTTACTCAATTCGGGGTTAAAAATCAGAGCTCATGCTAACTAGCATTCGGTGCAACCCGTCTTAAGAAGCCAAAACCAAAACTGATAGCTTAGCCACCGTAATGAGGTAAAAGTAAAAATGAGTTCGCAGTTTTACGGATACGAACAAACACATATCAAAACCTCACATTTGACGTTAAAATGAACCTTAACGACAGAAATATGAGGTGAAAAAAAAAAACTTAGCTAACCAAATTTTTTGGTATGAATGCAGATTTTTCTCAAAGAAAACAGGAATCGTTGACGCTCTGCCTACCCCATTAGGGATATATGTATGTAACACAGGAAGAAATATGAAAAAAGGGCCCATAATATCCCATCCCATACGAAATTACTTAACCAGCTGGCACCATTTTGTATGGGAGCCACTGCGTGGGAGAGTCAAATACTTAGTTTTTTTCGTATTTCAACCTTTGTTCCTTGGGGAAAGTAAAGTTGTTCAGTTTCATAGATAGGTTTACCCTAAGGTGCGCAGTTCTTTTTAAAAGTGGTATAGCATTGCGTGTATATGACTGCAATAGAAAATAGTGGTATAAATGTGCAATGTTGATTGCCGTATAGCGTTAATTATGAGGAAGGTGTTTTGGCGGGGAAATAGAGCGGAAAATTAAAGTAACTGCGAATGATACGATGCTTTTTATATAGGAAATTGAAAGTGGTTCCTGTAACAATTTAATTCTGCATATTAAATCACGTTCGGTAAATTAATATGATTTGTGTTTTTCGGTTTCCTTACGTTTATGGAATACATCGTCAGGAAACCTGCACGTCAACCTGCGAAGAAATTCAAAGGTTGTTTGTGAAGTCGACCAATCCGTACTGGACTCGCGTGGTCGACTAAGGGCCGATCGCCCTAATTCAGGATAGTCTCGTGCCCCGCGGTGGGGACGTACCACAAATAGGTACGCTATTTGAGCTGATGGTGATGATGATGATTATTTTGTAAGTGGAGTGGAACTCAGGGCTCGTAAGTAACTGGGTTTTATAATAGAGGTACCTAAGTAATCAGGTAAAATAATTGATAGAAATTAGGTATATTTTATAGACAAATTCACACAATGCATTATTTAGCCCTAAATCAAGCATGTAAAACAAACAATGATAATTTATTTAAATGATACCTTATAGACTAGACATATTCTCATCAATTAGTCAGTCTTGATGAAATTTTAAACATAGAGACAAGACAGATAGCTATCGGACAAAAACCTTAACAATCGGTAAACAAATTCTATTCATATAAGCTTTTCATTAAGACGATGGTCTAAGTCAGAGGCGGTAGACAATTTTGTACTACCACAAACAATAAGTAGGTACCTTTATGAGAAACTGAAATTAGGAAGTTCAAACACTTTAGGTACAGGCCGTAACGGTGTACCGAAAACTGAAACTTGTTTAGTCAACGAAACTGAACAACTTTCACAAATATTTTTTTCTAGAAAAGGCAAAAGAAGATTGTTGTAAAATGTTCCCATACAAATCGTTTGATGAAAGTGGTAATTTTGTATCAATATATGTAGGTAGGTATATCATTTTAGTTTGTTCAGCACTACGCCTCCGAAGATTTTTTTAGTTGACTTGTATTTTTAAAAAGATAAAATCTTACCCAAGTAGGTGAACTCAATTGTTAAAATGTCGACACCTAGCAAAAAACGAGAATTTGGGTAATTTCGTGCTCCGAAAGGCGTGATAAGCGACGTAATAGTTTGGCATTTGTTCCGCATCTAATAGTGGTCATTATACTTGTATTTATCAAGTTGTGAAGTGTAGGTAGGTCGTACAATAAAAGGAGTTGCATAGGTAGAGAATTATTGACTTTCTCAGAAAGATTTTGCAGAATTAGTTGGAAATGGAAATAAAGTGTATTTAATGTTTAGAACAGGAATCAGGCAAGCCGTGCGATAGTATGCAAGGGTCATAATTGTAATGCATACCAAGTGCAGTCGCAAGATATTTAAAATCTTCCTTCTATCTAAGCTAAGTAAGTAGAATCCGCTTGAAATTTCAGTCGGTGTGAGAAAATATCTACGAGTATTCTTGTGCTTGTAACCTCTATAAATGTAGGCCATTTGGAATTGTTGGGGAGGTAATCTGGTGTTTGCCTAGGTTACTATTCAATAAGAAAATAAATGTTACTGACACTGCACTCTGCTCGTATTATTTTATAATTTTTATTAGGTTATGGGCCCAGTAAATGTTACTGACACTGCACTCTGCTCGTATTATTTTATAATTTTTATTAGGAATAGAAAAATATGAGAGCTTTTCCCTGCAAATTCCTGCATTCCCACATGCCTTTTCCCACATATCAGTTCGTATTAATCTGAGGCGTCGCGACTCGTGCGAAAACCATCTATTGTCAAAAATTATATGTCGAGGCCGCGTCATAAGCGTGTGCGGTGAAGGTAGTGAACAATGGTCTTAAAGGCAGCGATTAACTTGACTTAGTGGATGCAAGGCTGGTAGCCAATGAAGGATGAGACTTGTGTGGTTATTGGTAAATAAATTAATTGTCATAAAAGCAAGTTTTCGTCGGGAAGGGCAGCCTTTGATGGAAGAACCTGAATTTTCGTATTGTAAAAGCATCTGACTGAAACATCGTGATTTGATCTGCTTTGCGGAAATTAACTGCCTATTACGTCATCAATACTGAACTGTTATCTATTGTTACAGGAACACACAAAACAACTGTTGGGCCATCTTACAGAGTCGGAAAAGCTGTTCCTGTTTGGCGCCAACCATCATGGTAAGTTTCCAAATGTCATCCCATCCCATCATGCAAGAACTATACGCTATAATTAGGTATTCTAGCTGGATGACTTTACTCGTACTTGATGAAGACCAAAATTCTTGATTTTCCTAGACTTACTAGTATTATTTTTTGCTGATAGCTTTGTCAATGTACTGTATTTTACCATTTTCACCATTCCCAGACGCCCAATTCGAGATCACCCATCTCAAGCACTCAAGACGGCGGAAACGGTCTTTATTTCACGAGGACCAAGACTTAACCTCCTTGAAGCAGCACCTGGACATCCGGTTGACTCCCAGGAGCAGCTTCGTGGACCCCCAGTTCCTGCTGATGAGGAGGTGGTCTAATAACACTGAGCTGGTGGTGGATCAGCATGGAGATGAAGAGTTGGATGCCTGTTATTATAGGAGTGAGAATGCGGCGTTGTATGGTTGTGATGGCGTGGTGAGTAAAATAACTTTGACCTAATACTGAATATCTATTTGACTAACTAATATCTTAAAGGAACCTCTCAATGTTATTATCATAACATAAAAATGTAAAACCAAAGGATCTTGTGAAGATACTCCTAGTACCTATATATCTTTAAGTGGCTTTAAAATTTAATAAAAAATGCAAAATTTTGAAGACCTTAGTTGAGGGTCGATTCAAATAATTAAAACCATACATGGTAAGATTTGATTGCACTTGCAACACATTGTCAGTTATATTACAAGTACCATAATAAAATAAATGGCTTTATTCAAAACAATTTTAGCCTTGAAAGTAGGTATACCTAAATTATAAACATGTTGATTCTGTTTCAATTTCAGAGAGGAGTAATCAAATCAAACGACAGTTTGTACACCATCCATCCTCTACCAGAGAGATTCCACACTGAAGATTCAAAAGCTCATGTAATAGTCAAAAAAAAAGACCACGACACAAATCAACCTACGTGTATTGAAAATAATGATATAACAGATACAAACAGATCAGAACATACAAAAACATGGACTAAGCATAGAAGAAAAAGAGACACGGAATACTTTAAAGAAGAAAATAAAGATTTAGAACGATTCAAATTAGATGTAGCTCATAGAAACAAGACTATAGGAGCATTTATCAAAAAACTAGTGAAAGAACCTAAAAGACAGAAAAGAGCGATATTACCGGCGATTTTCGTTGAAACAGCAGTCTTTGTAGATAGAGATCTATACAAACATATGACTATAAATTTCCCAAAAGAGACTGAAAGAGAATTAGTGAGATTTGTACTAGCCATGATAAATGCTGTGCAACTGTTATACCACGACACGTCGTTGGGGCGACCAGTGAACTTTATACTGAAAAGATTGGAGATCCTTCACGAAGATCCAGTGAATTTGAAAAGGCCTCATGATATAGACAGGTTTCTGAGTAACTTCTGTACGTGGCAAAGGTTGGAAAACCCTCCGGGTGATACTGATCCTTTGCATTGGGATCACGCTCTGATTCTGACAGGATTGGATCTTTACGTGGTTAATAAGAATGGAAAAGTCAGCAGTCAAGTTGTTGGTAAGTATATTAGGATATTTAATTTTATCTGATTTTTTATAATTTGTTTTTCCTACCAACGTGTTTGATGAAATGATATTTCAAGTAAACGATAACTCAAATTAAGACTAGCAAAATACATATATGTTTATTTTTATTTAAGGATGCAATTTAAAAACTGATTTTATAAATTAAAGTATGTTAATATAAAGAGTTGGTATCAAATAGAATACTCCATAAATGCTAAAATATCGCAATAATACGCGACTATAGATACTATTATCATCCAAATGACATCAAGTCTAGCTTGAACTCCATAAACAAGATCTAGACTTACTCCATAAAAGACTAGTTCTATAGTGCACTTGAGCTATAAGACCTAAAAACAAGATTATTGATAGACCGCAAAGTATTAGCAAGAAATAATAAAAAGCTTTCCGTGTCCAGACCACCTGTGATATTTTGATTTTCTAGCGGTGATAGGATGGATACGTTAGTGTATGATGTAACTTAATTTATTTTTTTAACTAAACAAATCATAATGTTGAGTCGAGATTATGATTAGAAAAATGTAATCATTCACATTACGCAGCGTGAAACAAGAAAATACTTCGCGACAGCTTTTCCTCACATGTGCAATAAAACTCCCATTATAGCATTACACACTTGATCACGTCATGATACCAATCCAGATTTAATAACGTGTGGCCAATCTGGACGATCGGGCTTGACCAATCTGGTATCATCAACTTTGCTGCAATCTAATGTAATTTTACAAGATAATTTTACCCTATTTGGATGATATTTTTAAACTATTGCAAAATACTTAGAGCACGCGTATTTTATTGAAATATTGTAGGTGCCATTATCGTTTCCATCGAAATATTTGTGGTCACGAATTTAACTTGACTATAAAGTCAAGGATAACTCAACTTTAAGACCTGTCAGTGGTTTAGACTTTAAATAAAATGTGGGCAAAGCCTATCTAGAAACAATCACTTATTTGAACCAAATAGTGGATCTTATCGCACTCTAGCCGATACCACGTAAATAAAAGGAACAGTAGATAAATCATTTTGATGTTTTCAGGTCTAGCCCCAGTGGCAGGCATGTGTACTGTGACAAGCAGCTGCACTGTCAACGAGGGTAGACATTTCGAGAGCGTCTACGTAGTTGCACATGAAATTGGACACAAGTAAATTTATGCCTATATTTAATGAGACTAACTAGTGATGAAGTGTTCAGTCTGTCTCCGCTCATTCTAGTGAATGTGGCTTAAGATCATTTAGCTAATTACTGGGTTGATCGATGACTTTGTAAAGGTTTCTGGATCCAGTAGTCCCAAAATCGTGTCCAATAGAAACACTTGGTTGGCTTATGTTCAGCTGTGGACAGGACATCTCACGGCTGCCGATGATAATGATGATAAATACCGCCCTCCGGTGAGCTAAAGGGCACTATCATTTAATCCAAGTAAAATTCTCCATCTTTCTCTTCGCGATCCTTACTCAAACTTAAATAATTTTCAGTTTAGGAATGCGACACGATGGACCACTAGCAGATAACGGTTGCGATCCAAGCGCATACATCATGAGCCCGACCTTGGGCAGCGGAAAAATTACCTGGTCACAGTGCAGCAAAAACTACTTGGAGAAGTTTCTAGAGTAAGGGTTTGAGGATATTAAATACTAGCTTTTCGGACCACTATTTTTCCCGCAGTAAAAATATCCTTGTTAAAGTATCAATCAAGGTTAAATAATGAAAGCATCAGGTCGCACTGTCCTTTAGGGATCTTTCCATGAAGAGAAAATCTTGAAGTGTGCATCTGGGAATGTTATATAACATTTTCAAAGCATATGCTTCGACAACAAGAAGAGAACAATGACCACTTTGAGATGCAACTTATAGTAAAACTTGTTTTCAGCACGGTTCAATCAAGATGTCTCCTGGACCATGGCAACTCGGCAGGTCAGCTGGACCACAGCGCTGAAGGAATACTACCCGGAGAAAGATTTGATGCTGATCAACAATGTAAGTTATTTGGAAAGAAGTTGCAGTAAACGTTGTAGTTGAAGTAAAAGTACCTACCTAATTACACTGTATTTTGTGGTGAAAATTCCAAAACTGCCAAAGTTAGAACCAAAGATTTCCAAAGTTTGAAGCAAAACAATAGTTTTTAATTGATGATCTGCCATGTTTACACTACCAGAACCAATAAACAATAAAACTTTCTGGAAGGGAAGGTATTCAGATATACGACGACATTTTGTAATAGAATTTTTAGCAGGTGTAGTTAAGTTGAAACACGCACAGGTTTGAGAATAAAATAGTTTATTTAATAACACTTGACCGTGTACATTTGGCGCTAGGCAGACATAACATGAAGTTAAAGTAAAAAACAGTTATACCAATATATCAAAAAACAATTCTTAAGCTAAGTTAAGTGCTCAATCTGGCCAACATAAAATATAATTGTTGCCATTTCTCAAAACACCCCCTCAACAGTTATATTTTATCTTATTAATACACCCCCTTAATATAATAACAATTCTTGAAATTAATTTAGAACATTTCCAGAATCATTGCAAGCTCTCAGACTATAAACTTTGGAACATTTCCAGAATCATTATAAGCTCTCCGACTATAAATTTAAAACAAAATTACATTTCTGAATTTTAAGAACAATTGTTTACCTAACGCCTTAGTGAACAAATCAGCAATGTTATTATTTGAATTTACATACTTCAAAGTAACAAAACCACTTGAAACTTTTTCCAAAATATACTGATATTTAATGTCTACATGTTTAAGTCTTTTGTTACTGTCATTATTGTTAGCTATCTTTATTACGCTCTGATTGTCTTCGAAAATTTCAAATGAAATGTTTTCATATCCAAAATCTATCAGAAGTTTTCTTAAGAAACACCCCTCCATAATAGTATTACTCAAAGCCATATACTCAGCCTCACAAGAAGATAGCGATACACAGGACTGTTTTTTTGTTCCCCATGAAATAGGACAATTAAAAATATAGAAAATTAATCCAGTAGTAGACTTTCTGTCATTTATATCCCCAGCCCAGTCTGCATCACTATATCCTTGCAATTTCACATCATTGTTAGTTTTATATACCAGTGACAAGTTAATTGTACCTCTTATGTATCTCAATATTCTTTTTAAACATTTGAATAAAGTCATGCTTGCACAATGTACATATCTACTAAGAAAACCTACTGCTACTGACAAATCAGGCCTAGTACAGATGGCATAAATTAAACTACCTATCAGGCTTCTACAATTTTTCTCTATTTCTGGACTTTCAGAATCTTTTCTTTGTAGCAATTCAAAATTAAAGTTTTGTTCTATCGGTGTATCTACAGCTTTGCAGTTTGACATTTGATATTTATCTAATAACTTCTCCAAGTATCTCTTTTGATTAATTTTGGTTACATTGTTGACCAAATCTTGTTGAATGTTTATACCCAAGTAGTTTTTTGCAAGCCCTAAGTCTTTCATTTGAAAATTATTATTTAGAGCATTTTTAAAGAATTTTACTTGTTCCTGATTATTTCCAAAATACAACAAATCATCAACAAATATCAGAACGTACATAAAGTCATTGTTATTATTCTTTACATACAAACATGGATCATTTTTGGATTTTTGAAAACCCTGTTGCAACATGAAATTATTAAATTTTTGATTCCAATATCTAGGTGATTTCTTCAATCCATAGATGGATTTTTTTAGTCGACATACCTGGTCCTCATCATCTGGTAACTTCATGTATACAGTCTCATCTATGTCTCCATATAGGAATGCACCTGTTACATCCATCTGATAGACTGGTAATTTTTTTTGGTTTGCCACGGCCATTAGCAGTCGAAAGGTGGTCAGTTTGGCTACTGGTGCATAGGTCAGGTCATCACAATTCTTCTGCTCAAATCCACGTGCTACTAGACGAGCTTTATAGATAGGCTTACCTTCCATTTCTTTTATCTTGAACACCCACTTGCTGCTGACAATACTCTCACCTTCTGGTACCTCTGTCACTTCTTCCCATGTGTTGTTTTCTTTTAGGGTCTTAAGTTCTTTCTTCACAGCTTCTTCCCACATGCACCGGTCTGGTCTTCTCATCGCCTCCTGGTAAGTACCTGGCTCATCACATGAAAAGGTAAGAAAAGTATTAGAGTCTTCAAGATCTTCTACGTATTCTTCTAAATACTTTGGTTTATGGATTTTTCTCTTTGGTCTTCTATTTTCTTCTGATTGTGATGTACTCTCTTGTTGTGGTTCATTTCTTTCCTGTACTGTAATTCCGTCTTGTATATTCTCTTCATATAGTATGTCTCTTTCCTGTAGTATATTTTCTTCCGTGTTTCCTGTAATTTCCGGTATAGCTTCCTCTACAATTAAGGTTTCTTCGTGAAAAGAATTTACTGAGTCTTGTTCACTTGCACTCTCGTATAATTCTTGTGTAACTTCTAGGGTTTGAGTTGGAATAGTTTCTTCTCTTATCTCTTTTATTTCTCTATCATGTTCTGTTATCATTTCAAATCCTGTAGGTATTTCTAATATTCTTTCTTCTTGATTTTCTTCTCTTGTCTTGTCTTCTTGTATGACTACAATATCTCTTTTAATTTCCACATCATTTTTCTCTGGTATGTATATTCTGTATCCTTTAGTATTTTCGCCATATCCCACAAAATATCCAATCTGTGCTTTGCTGTCGAACTTCAGTCTTCTTTGAGTAGGAACATGTACAGCTACTTTCGTTCCGAAAATCTTTAACTGTGTAACATCAAATGTTCTTCCGCTCCATAGTTCATAAGGAGTTTTATTCTTCATACGACTTGGGCCAGTTCGATTTATTACATAGACGGCAGTGTTTATTGCTTCAGCCCATAATTTCTTATTTATGCCACTCTCTATAAGCATTGTCCTAGCCGATTCCACAATAGTACGCATCTCGCGTTCTACACAGCCGTTCTGTTCTGGCGTATAGGGAACAGTGGTTTGATGTTGGATTCCGTAGGTATTTAGCAGTCTTTTCATTTCTTGGCCAACAAATTCCTTTGCATTGTCACTTCGTATAATCTTTATCAAATGGCCTTCATTCCTCTGTGTCTCTCTTATAAATTGGCTTATACACTCGACACTTTGTGATTTATTTTTCAGAAAATATACCTTTCTATACTTCGTGAAGTCATCCTTAATCAGTAGGAAAAACTTTGCTCCCCCTAGGGATACTTCTTCTATTGGTCCTCCTACATCGATATGTATAATTTCACCTGGTTGAGTTGCTCTTTGGCCTTCTGAAGGAAAAGGTAGTCTGTGATGTTTCCCTTTTAAGCAGGGCACGCAGGTTTCAACTTCACAATTTTTATCGTATTCAATTTCTTCTCTATTTAGCATTTCACTTACTTGTTGTATGTTTTGATGTGCCATCTTGGCATGCCATTCCTTGAGACCGGATGTGCATTTTCCCACAAAAGCAACTTGCTTTTCTTCTTCTTTATATCTTAATTGCATAATGAGCATTTTACCATGTCTCTTCGCTATTGCATGAACACTGTTGTTTTTAACAAAATGCAGTTCGTTTTTATCAGCCTCTGTAGTATATCCTTTGTCCATAGCGGTGATCCAGGAAAATAGGTTTGCCTTTAGGTCAGGTACATACAACACATTGTGGAGTGTTGTTTCTATCCAACTGTCTCCATCAAAGGCTTCCATATAGATGTCACCATATCCTATCGCTTTTACTATTTCTCCATTTCCGACGAAGACGTCACTTGGCACTAACAATGGTTTGTAGTTTTTTAAATAGTCTTTTATGATGGTCATATGGTCTGTCGCACCACTGTCTAAGAACCAATGTCTCGGGTCACACTTTGAGGTTAGAGCACTCAATACTGACGATGCGGATAAGGTTATGAATGCGTTGTTTTTACCTAACTTTTCACCACTGTTATTGTTTTTGAACCAACACTTTTGCTCGTTATGTCCGTGTTTTTTACAATGTTTACAAAAGGTTACCGGTTTGTTAATGTTTGTTTTACAATTCTGTTTGTAATGTCCAGTTCTACCGCACTTAAAACACTTTCTGTCTTTCACTAAATTGACTTTGAAAGCTGATTGTTCGCCACAATTTACTTCGTCGTACATTTTGTTTCGCTGCTCTTCGATCAACAAACGAGCTGTCAATTCTGATAACGTGCGCTTCTCTTCCGGTACAGAATCCCACGCAGATACAAAATGGCGGAATTTTTCACCAACTGCACTTATTATTTTTGTTATTATCATATTTTCAGGAATCTCTCCTTTTGACTGACGAATTTGCGCCACGATGTCATCAATTTTCGCAATAAAAGATGTCATTTCTTCATTTTGTTGTAGCTTCATTTCGAAAAATCTTTGTTGCAAAATATGAAGCGATACGTCCGACTTTTGTTCGAAAACTGTACACAGTTTATCCCACATTTCTTTTGCTGTGGATGCATTCTGAACTTGCATAATTACTTGGTTGGTTAGACGCGTCGCTATTATTCCTTGCGCTTTGGCATCCTGCCTTTGCCAGGTTATCAGTTCTTTTAATTTCGCGCCATCTTTTTCTTCCGCCGACACAATCGGCATCGGAATCGTACCATCAACAACATCAAAAACGTTGACCGCCTTCATGATGATTTTTGTTTGGAATTTCCAGGAGCTCCAATTTGATGCTCCTTCTAGTTTCACGCCTTGTCCATGCGTTGTACCAAACAACTCCGACTCCATGTTTTCTTTGTCGCCGTACCACGCCGCCGTTACTGCTTGACCGCAGATTTTTAAACTGTTTTACCACAGAACTCAAACCACGCACCTGTGCTTTGGTCAGGGCTGGGCCCATGACCTTTTAGCAGGTGTAGTTAAGTTGAAACACGCACAGGTTTGAGAATAAAATAGTTTATTTAATAACACTTGACCGTGTACATTTGGCGCTAGGCAGACATAACATGAAGTTAAAGTAAAAAACAGTTATACCAATATATCAAAAAACAATTCTTAAGCTAAGTTAAGTGCTCAATCTGGCCAACATAAAATATAATTGTTGCCATTTCTCAAAAAGAATGAAAAGAGAGTCGCTTTTTTGAGCTATCTCTACAAGCTTCTAAAAATGAAAACGAAGGCAATTATTTAGCAAATCTCACAATCACAGCACAGAGTAACCCTGGTTATAATTCTAGGCATGCTGAAGTACGGAAGAGGCAGTCGCCATGCAGCCGCTCAAAACCTGGAAGATATCTGTCGGGACTTGCACTGTCAGAGGGAGCGGTACACCTGGACTTCACACCCAGCTCTGGAAGGAACTAAATGTGGGGAAGATATGGTAAGAGCCCGAGTTTCTAATGGGCAAGACATTACAAGTCAAGAGAATTATGTCAATGATGATGGTGCCTTCGATATGAAAATCTCCAATTTAAGAGTAGTCACACCTACCGCCAAACGGCGTTGTTCAAGACTTGCTTTTATTTATTTTTATGCTGACGATGGAAGGGGCTTACCCAGAAGCTGTAATGGAGTACCTTTAGCAGATATTTAGTATTTTTCAAAGTGATTATAAATTCTATTCTAATCATAAAAGAAACAGTGCCCATCAAAGTGCAGATCATTCATTTATTTCTTTTCAGTACTGCCGCGGCGGCGAATGCGTAGAACGTTCAGGGTCAACTCTGAAGCGAGGGTCGTGGGGCAAATGGTCCGGCTGGTCGGAATGTGCCTCAGCCTGCCTTGTGGACGATACCCTAGCCCCTGCAGCCGCTGGCGTATCTGTGGCCACTAGACGGTGCAATAGACCAAGGTAAGATACTGGATAAGTTAACTGACGACCACAGTGTGATGAGAAGACTTATATTTGATAACTAACTGGTCCAAACAAACAGTTGGTCTAGGTAGTGAAAGATATTGCAAAGGTATCGCCAAGTATTCCACAGACAAGGGTCTACGATGCCATTGATCGGGAGAAAACGTAGGTAGATTCCAAACCACCCCAAAAATATTAATATATTTGTTTATATGATTTCAGACATAATGGGCACAACTACTGCGCGGGTCATGACAAAAAATATCAGTCCTGTAATGCTCAACAGGTAAACAAATTTTCTGTAATTGAATGATGTCTGGTCTCATGGAAATCCTAATTCAATTCAATGCATATTAAAAAAATGTGTAAAAAGAAAATCGTCTCAAAATATGACCCAGGATTTGAACCTACAAAATTGGAATGATATTCAAAAAGCGCAAGTTCGAATCCAAATCCTTACAGCATGTGAGCGCAAACTATCTCAGTACCTCGTGAGGCGGTGCAGTTTTAAGGCCCATTGGCATGCATTCAAACTGAAAGTGACCAAACTATCACAGCACGGCTTAGTCAACAATAAAGAAAGGATGGATAGATTTGGGTCGCTATGTATATGTAGTAAAATAGTGTCAATGAGACTATCTACTTAAAAATCTCGATTGTTTAGTACAGAAATCATTAGCTAAATCCGTGGCTAAAAATATCGTAATTTTATTAATTTTAGTGCAGCAACGTTCCCCGCATGACAGTGAGAGAGTTCGCAGATCAGATCTGTTTGAGAGCCAGAGAAGTGGACCCTGATCTGATCGGCACCGGACTGCAAAGAATCGATTCTGAAGGTATAAATACGACTGTACTGTACTTTTCAAAAACAATAATCTTAAATCTAGTATATATTGATACGCGTGGCGTAGATACTACTCTACTCTACTTTTCATATTTCAGACGTGAGTAGCGCATGCGCGGTGTGGTGCGACACGCGCGGCGGCGGTTATAAGTCACGTGGTTGGGCATTACCAGATGGCACCGCTTGTTCCGCCGCCTCGCCTATGTTCTGTATATCAGGTGTTTGCCAGGTAAATATATTTATCATGAACGGACTTGAGGTGTCTTCTTTTAGACATAAAATCTTACCTAAAAGCGCTTAAGACTTCCGCAAGGACATGTGATAAATATCTGCGACGGAGAATTCTACGGTAAGCTTTCCGATGCATAGCCACCACTCTAGAACTTTCCAACCTTATTAATTTTAAGCAATCAATACCTAAGGAACTAATTTTTTTTTCTCTGTACAGAAATTCACGTGTTCAGCGCATTCGGACACGGAGTTCGCACTACGGTCGAGTGATTGCGAGTGGGAAGCGCTACAACTACAGTCCAAACCGCAGACTGGCACGTGAGTAACACAGGCCATCTATAATCTATATTGCCGTTCTAACTACTGTCTTAGACTGAGGCCAAGTCTCCACGGAACTCTATGTGAATTTGAGCTAGATGAAGATGACAAAATGCAGAAAAAACAAATAATACCTTATTGAGAAAAGTTGGTAAGATCATGCAAGGAAATTATTTGGGACTATAAACTGTTATTTGCAAATTCCAAGAAACAGTCATGAAATAGAGAAGTAGATATTTTTGGAAAATTGTGATAATAAGAAAGGTTATAATGTCAGTTTATGGAAGATCCTAAGCTAAACATGTCAGGATAATGCAGATATTGCAGATGTTTTTTTAATTATTATTTCAGAACTAAACAATCAGGCACATGGCGCCGCGCCGTGGGATCTCAATGGCGCGCGGCGAGCGGTTGTCACTACCACTGCGTGTCGCCGGGGACCGGGGTTCGATTAGTGAGATCCGCCTCCACCAGTCTCACCAACATACAGCTGTGCAGCCCAGACAGCAGCAGAAGGGACTTGGTAACATACATACATGCTTCGCGAAATAAGTTAATGTACCTTGATTAACAACGTAGCGCTCGATACGCTCGCAATATAATTCGATCAGTAAATGAGATGCTAAGCTCGTTACGCTCAACAACAAAGTGAAATTTCGCGCTCGCTTCGCTCGCGATAACATGTGTTCGATCGATCGATGTCAAGAAATTTCGCGCTCGCTACACTCGCGTCGCGATATGAGATATATACCTCAGTCTACAACATAAAATATTGAGCTAGCTTCGCTTGCAATGTGTTTTATCGGTTTTATCGATCAATATCATATCTCGCGCTCGCTATGCTCGCGTTATGTTATGGGTGATATACCTCGATCAAAGTCCGTAAATGAAAATAATAGCTTTTGATTTTGTTCAAAGGGATGCTCACAAAGAAAGTCACCCTATCAATACGCGACGATGGTGTGCACCAAATACAAGGAGAGAGTGAGAAGACTGTCCGGCCTGGGGATGCAGATATCACCCGCCTTAGGTAAGTGTAAAAACAGCTACAAATCAGAACCCTTCTAACGCAAAATGGGCACGAGATCATAGGTCCCAGGATACAATGGAGACGAGACAGGAAAAAATGGAAGGACAAGGAGGCCTTTGTCCTGTAGTGGGACACATCAAAATTATCCATGCTAACATGATAAATGCGAAAGTAACTACATCTGTGTACTTGTTAATCTATCACGTCTAAACGGCTGAGTAGATTTCAATGAACGGCAGGACGATAAATGGTAACCTGAAGACGGACATAGGCTACATTAGGCTAGCCGTGTGTGAAACTAGTAATAAATATTTCGACCCCCATATTGTACCAAAAAAGTGCCCTTATTTTTAAATAATTTTCATTTGTCATGAAAAGATCAACAAAATCTCTTTTTTCAGAGGACCCAGACCGGCCTTGCCGTATCGCCTGTCAAGACGAGAGAGTATCACATCGCTTCTACTTAGTCAACGGACAAGAGGGATGGTTCCCGCTTGGTACTTCTTGCGGGAAGAAGAACTCATCTTATTGCGTCAGTGGGAAATGTTTGGTGAGTTCTCATTCTTGAATGATGAATGAATGGCGAATGAATGGTTAATGAATGAATGGATTGATGAAGTTTACTTACAAAGCCCTTGCCGCATCGTATGCCAAGATGAAAGAGTACGAGAAAGAGAACGAAGAAGAACTCTTCTTATTGTTTCAGTGGAAAATGCTTAAGTTATTTGGAAAAGATTCAGACCGTCTTTGAATGAATGAATAATGAATGATAAGTTAATGGTTAATGAACGAACGAAAGAACGGATTGGATTTTACTTGGAAAGAGTTTGCCGAATCGCTTTCCAAAACGAGAGTGACGCCAATGGACAAAATAATCTTGATAATTTAGTCTTTGTTCTTCTTCTTTTCGATTCGAGGCAAACTCAATTTAAATTCTAGAGGACCAGAACTCCGCCACTCTGACGGCCTTGAGTCTTTGTTTATACCTACAGGATTTAATTCAGTTATAGTTGTTTTATCTCACGATTGCCACTCGGCTATACTTGTAGTTGTATGTACAGACACGCGCGCTTGTGTGCGTAACAACAGGTCTACTATGGCGAACCCACGCACACTAGTACAAATATGGACAAACGGCTCTCGTGAGATAAACAACTGTACATGCTTTGGCCTAGGACTTTAACAAAGTGTATCTACTTTTTTCCAGGAATTCGGTCCCGACAACACTCCCCTATCAGAGATGGTGTTCACTCTCCCCTTACTAAACCGACACAACAACACTCGCGTCACACGTCGTTCCTCCAGACATAGAAGGAGACGTAGTTTAAATAGAGACAGAATGACTGTGAAAGCTACATTGGAGCCCCAACATCTGGCCGAGATCATTGCAAGGTTAAATCTGACAGGTATGCTCCTTTGTGAATACATACATACATACACACATATAATCACGTCTTTTTCCCTAATGGGGTAGGCAGAGCGTAAACAACCTAAACAAAGGTCGTTCCGCCACGTCTGACAAGTTTTGAGGGTTATTCCAGATAGATCTGTATATTGCTAATAGTGACAGGTTGTCAGCCCATCGCCTAAATTACAATACTGAAACCCTTGAATCCCTTAGCTGGTTTTTACAGCATGCCCAGGAGGAAATGCAGCTGGCACATTCTATGTTTTTCTATCACTCCCAGTCCAGCATGGAAGTAAATAAAGGCTGAATAAACTCAAGTAGGGGTGGTAGGCTACGGCAGACCACTCACCCACCCATCAGTGTCCACCGCCAAACAGCTTATTGTATTCCGTTAGCAAAACACTTTCTTCTTCATTATGAAATTCTCAACGTATGACATTAATTTCTATTTCTTTTTTATTATTTTTTTGCAGCTAACACCCACGACCAGACATACTACGACGCCATACCGGAGAACATTGAACTGGATTTCAACAACCCCATACACATAGCGCCTGAAGACACCATGATACGGAAACCACCCCGACCTACCTGGGACTGAGATATAACGATAAATACGTGTACGTGTACGGGACAGCGTACCAGAAACTGGTAGAGTTGCTCAGTCAACAAAACTAAACAACTTTCACCAGAAAATCTTTCCAGTAAATAAAAAAAAATTACTTTCCCATACAAAATTACCACCACGGTCAGACAATTTGTATGAGAAAGCCAAATTTGTTTTAATTTCCTGGTGAAAGTTGTTCTACTTCCATGCTGGACTGGGAGCGATAGAAAAACGTAGAATGTGCCAGCTGCATCTCCTCCCAGGCATGCTGTAAAAACCAGCTAAGGGAAAGGGTTTCAGTATATTGTAATTTAGGCGATGGGCTGACAACCTGTCACTATAGCAATATACATAATCACCTGTATAATAACCCTCAAAACTTGTCAGACGTGGCGGAATTACCTTTATTTAGGTCGTTTTTGCTCTGCCTACCCCAATAGGGATAATGTAAAATGTATGTATGTATGTATGAAAGTTGTTCAGTTTCGGTGACTGAGCAACCCTTCGGGTAACTCCTATCAGTTTCTGGTACGCTGTCCCTTATAACTGTTATGTGAAAGAACAAGATGTGAACTAGCAAAAAGTCTGATAAATTGACAGACTTTGCAAAAAAAAAAAAAACTATCAAATCTTCTATCAAATTGCAAAAATAAAAAAAATGCATTCATAAACTTAACGAAACTGAAACAGTTTGCAAATGTTGTAAGCAAAGCTGAAGACATACTAACAGTGAAACGCATAATGAGCGTAGATACAATTCACATATCAGTTTGGAAATAAAACGAACAATAAATTTAAATATTAAAGAAAAATACGGCCAGTATTTAACCAGATTCAGGTGGAATGTGAAAGTGTGAATGATTATGGAACTTTTGCGCGAACGGTTTTTAAATGCAACCAAACGCAAAACTGTTATAATTAGGTTATAAATATGTATTATTAAAACCAAAGTAGAACAAATCAATGCTTACTTGTTAAAAAAAATTACACTGCCTAAATAAAAGTACATTTTACATTATACAGGAACAATATTAATATTATTATTGTGTTCCTTTTTTTAAATAATTTAAGTCGCTTTTGTAAACTAAAAAAAAAATCGATCATCAGGGTTGAGCCTGTATAGTCAAATGCAATTTAATTTTAAGTTTAAACTATGGTGCTGACTGTACTAAGTGAAGAAACTATAGTATTTATTTTAGAACAATTTTATACTTGTTTAGTTTAAGTAGTTATTTAAATAAAAACTTGTATTTAAGAATATAGTGTTTTATTCTTCAATAGTGGTATATTATAAACAATAACCTAACTTATAAGTATTTCCAACTCGGTGCTAGAAAAACTACGTCAAAGGTTCATGTCTTTTTATTCAAAAACACATTTCCAAAATAAATTATATGTGTTGGCAAATTAGTTAAGTTACTTCAATGTGTTGGTATATCTAATAGCAAAAACTTATTTTAGAAACAAGATTTTCCATTAGAAGACATGAAGCTTTGACATAGTTTTTTCTAGCACCGAGTTGGAAATACATTTTATACTACACCTATTCGGAAAGTATATTAGTTCTTACTTGAAAAAAGGGAAGAAAGTACGTAAATCCAAGCGAACGAATATGCGGGGCGGCAATATATATGGGATTTACTTTCTCCCCTAGGGGAGAAAGTATTTTCTCCCCTCCTGTTATTTTTTTTTTAAATTCATAATTCAAAACTAGAAACAGGCGGATGCCAAAACACAAAAAGTTTGTATCTCGAAGCCCACAAAATGATACTGGCCACTTACATTTTTGGCAGTATGTGCTTAGCTTCATTTGCCTCTTATTTTATTTTTAAGTAAAAAATATGGTAAAATCAACATGTCCGCGCGAATTCTTTTTCGTTCTTTGATTTATTTGACTTATTCAATGTAAATAAGGTTTTTAGTGTTTTCGATGTAATGTGTAATTGTATTTATTATGTGTTTTGTTTGTTTGTGTTCTGTTCGAATGGATGATGACACTTCAAATGTTCTTAAGATATCTTCTCATGTAAGTGATATCATTCTTTATTTTACAAGGATTTTTAATTATATTTTCCTCATAGGTGTAGTATAAAGCACTATGTATAACTCGGAAGAAAATGCGATTCCCAACTCGTGTGTATTGAGGCCCTCAGCTACGCTTCGGCCTCAAACTACACCCTCGTGGAATCGTCATGTTCTCCACTCGTTAAACAATGTACTATTTCCTAAAAGGCCACAGTTTTGTACTTTAGTTTCAAATTGGCATTTAAACATTCTAGAAAACGTTTGTGATATTAGAAGGCATGCTTGGTTTAGACACACAAACTAGTAATTAGCTGGCGCTTAGCAGAAAAAAAAACTGTGCACATTGCTGCTGATTCGGTTGCACACACGCCTTAATTAATTTAAGGCTCGTATTTATAAAGTGATCTCAAGTTTGAGAGCATTATTAAGTGTGGATTTGACAGGCTTTTTTACTGAAATGGCATTTCTGATTCAAACTCAAACTCGCTGTCACTCTTGAGAGCTGATTATAAATACGGGCCTAAGTACCATAAGAAAATCTTAGCATTATATTTCTAACTAAAAATACACATACAAAGTAGAATGCACCTTATGTTCAGCTGGCTTGTACCGTCTTGACGGCGGCGAGCAGGCGCGGCGGGTCCGTCAGGAACCACTGCCACAGCTTGCGCATGTTGTCTTTGTCACCGCCCTGGAGAGAGAAAGAGACAGGAAATTACTTCTAAAATCCAATTTTAAATGGCGTAGTGGGTAAAAACCAGCTTAGGGATTCGAGGGTTTCAGTATATTGCAATTTAGGCGATGGGCTGACAACTCAACATTATAGCAAAATACCTACATAATCATCTGTGATAATAACCCTCAAAACTTGTCAAACGTGGCGGAACGACCTTAGTTCGGGTCGTTGACGCTCTGCCTACCCCATTAGGGATAAGGCGTAATTGTATGTATGTATGTATATATATTAGTGGGCAGTAAGTTGCGCACCTAATCCGCAATCTTGCAATCACGATTACATGATTACTTTATTAGGTTAGAGTGTTGGGACTGTATTCCAAGTTCAAATCCTGTCTGCGGGTGGAAATTTTTGATTTGTTTCTGAATATTTAGAAATAAAATAGCACAGTAAGTGCAAAAAAACATATATAAAAGTGTAGCGATATCATTATTGGCTTGAATACATTCTGAAAAGATATAATAGTATAGTGTTGTAAAGCTGTACGAAAGATGTCACTAGCGTTCGCTCATGATGATCCAAGAAGCAACCAGTCACTAATTTCGCCGCTCAGTATGTGTGCCCCGGTAGCTCAATTGGTTAGAGCGTTGGGACGGTATTTCAAGGTTGTAGGTTCAAATCCTGACTGCAGATAAAAAAAAAAACATTATTTTACCTTGACTTTGGTGAACTGTCCGCCAAGTCCAGTACAGTTTTTCTACTTTATCCAATTCCTGCTTCAATGTGTGTGTGAGTGACGTCACAGTGCGCGAGTAGCAGTTGGGTTGTCGCGTGCAGCCGTCGAAGATGTAGTCTTTCAGAGGCTGGATCGAGGCTTTGCTAGAAAAATTAATAGGCATGTTGACTGTGTGGCTAAAAAAAACAAAACGTTTATACTTAAAACTGATGGCTAAAATATTGTGGATCTCATTCACCATTTTAAAAAATATGCACATTTAGATTTAATAATCGAGTTAAAAATATAGAAGTTTTTGATTTGAGTAGTCAATATTTACAAGCCAGTGACAGTGACGTCATAACTCACAATTTTCATACAAAAAAGCGTTTTGACATTTCATAAAAAGTTGCTTATTTGACTAGTAGGAAAATAGCCTATTATTACAAAGTTGTAATAAAATAGACAACTGTTCGTAACCAACCAACAGTAGACCCATGTCTACTCAAAATGCTTAAAATCCTACAATATAAATGAAGTTTTATCCAGTTACATTATAGCATTATAGTCACGTCTAGCTTTTATTCCTTACGGGAAAGGCAGAACTGAACCATTAAAAATAAGAAATATAATAATAATAATAAATGTACAGTATGACGCGACGTATGGTATGACATTTTTGTAAAACGCAATTTAGGCAGCTAACGCCATTTTGACATCCTATTCCCTTGCTATTTTTGGTAGTTTTGTTAGTTCTATCGTTGAGTTTGTCTTGATCATTGCTGGTCTAAAAAGGCAAGAGGTAACTCATAGTTTTTTATTTATTGGTTACGAAAGACATCGTATTTTACTTACATCTGTCTAAGTTCTTCTTCCCTTCTCCTATATCTCTCTTTCACATCTTCTCTCATCTCCCTCAAGTCGCCGCAGTCCGCCCAGAGTTTGCTTAACACTGTGACGTCATCTTCTCTCTGCCTACCCAGTATGGCGAAGAGGAAAGACAGAAGAGTGTCTGTGTTCTTGAGGTTGTGGGTAGCTTGCTCTTGGGATAAGGTTATCTCTTTCATGGATTCCTGGAATGAGGAAAAAATAAGTTAAAAGATCAGCTTTACAAGATTAGATTAACAAGATGGCCGCCAGATGAAATGATAAGTTGATTATCTTTGAAACGGCGAGAGATAGATTGTGTTTGAGTATGTGAATTCTAATATGGCTGGCTAATCTAAAATCCTAAATAGCTGATCCAAATTTCAAAATAACTGCTTAAAAAAAGATGGCGGTGACAAAATCTAAGATGGCGGGTCTAAAATCCAAGATGGCGTGTCTAAAATCCAAGATGGTGGGTGTAAAATCCAAGATGGCGGGTTTAATATCCAAAATGGCGACCAAAACAAAAAAGTGCTCCAATCGAGATGAAATTTTGCACCCAGCGGTTTTGCTACTTACTACCCTGGCAGCTGTTGCGACGCGCTCCCCTTGCGCGTGCGCACTGAGCTGCGCGGCGAACTGCGCGCTCTCCTCCAATGCGCGCAGTTCGTGACGCAGCAACCAGTACAGCAAGCGGTCCACGGATAATGCTTGAGCGGTGATTGAGGAGAGGTGGGTTAAGTCGGAGAGGATTTTTCTGGAACGATAAAACATGAACTTAAAAATAGCACGATCACAAACATAAGGCTCATTTTTTAAAATAAAGAATAGGCAAACCATTTATCCGCCATCACACCTAAGGAAAGTGACGATGCCGACAATATTATGGAACATATTTGCCTAGATAATGCTATTAAGTCTTGCCTTGAAATGGCCTTGGTTATAACCAGACATCGGATTATTATGCACTATCAAAATGGCAAAATTTGCACTAAAAAAGGCCAATATGCACTATCTAAATTATAATTATTACAGATGATTATGTATTTTGCTATAGTGACGGGTTGTCAGCCCATCGCCTAAATTGCAATACACTGAAACCCTCGAATCCCTTAGCTGGTTTTTACAGCATGCCCGGGGGAGATGCGGCTGGCGCATTCTATGTTTTTCTATCACTCCCAGTCCAGCATGAATAAAATTCGATAAATTAAAGATAATATCACATTTTACTAGTGAGTCTAATATATTTCTTAATTATTTCAGTGCCTTCTCCCTGGAAGCTCAATCGGCTCTAGAATTGCTAGTACAAGAGGAAGCCGTGTTAGACCAACAAGTGCAGTCAGCTGTCAGACAACTCGTCACTGCTAGAACACAACTGGCCGTTGATACCGCTACCAACGCCGCAAGGGGTAAACGAGAGTGAGTAAGACTTCGATCGAAATACGTGAAGATTGTTTGTCAATCCGAACGACTTGCTCGATTCAATTTAATTTAATTGCTCGCCGTTTGTTTACATACGAAAATCTTATGAGTATTGTGAAATGAACGTGAATTTGTAATAATTATAATTTAGATAGTGCATATTGGCCTTTTTTAGTGCAAATTTTGCCATTTTGATAGTGCATAATAATCCGATGTCTGGTTATAACCAAGGCCATTTCAAGGCAAGACTTAATAGGCATTATCTAGGCAAATATGTTCCATAATATTGTCGGCATCGTCACTTTCCTTAGGTGTGATGGCGGATAAATGGTTTGCCTATTCTTTATTTTAAAAAATGAGCCTTATGTTTGTGATCGTGCTATTTTTAAGTTCATGTTTTATCGTTCCAGAAAAATCCTCTCCGACTTAACCCACCTCTCCTCAATCACCGCTCAAGCATTATCCGTGGACCGCTTGCTGTACTGGTTGCTGCGTCACGAACTGCGCGCATTGGAGGAGAGCGCGCAGTTCGCCGCGCAGCTCAGTGCGCACGCGCAAGGGGAGCGCGTCGCAACAGCTGCCAGGGTAGTAAGTAGCAAAACCGCTGGGTGCAAAATTTCATCTCGATTGGAGCACTTTTTTGTTTTGGTCGCCATTTTGGATATTAAACCCGCCATCTTGGATTTTACACCCACCATCTTGGATTTTAGACACGCCATCTTGGATTTTAGACCCGCCATCTTAGATTTTGTCACCGCCATCTTTTTTTAAGCAGTTATTTTGAAATTTGGATCAGCTATTTAGGATTTTAGATTAGCCAGCCATATTAGATTCACATACTCAAACACAATCTATCTCTCGCCGTTTCAAAGATAATCAACTTATCATTTCATCTGGCGGCCATCTTGTTAATCTAATCTTGTAAAGCTGATCTTTTAACTTATTTTTTCCTCATTCCAGGAATCCATGAAAGAGATAACCTTATCCCAAGAGCAAGCTACCCACAACCTCAAGAACACAGACACTCTTCTGTCTTTCCTCTTCGCCATACTGGGTAGGCAGAGAGAAGATGACGTCACAGTGTTAAGCAAACTCTGGGCGGACTGCGGCGACTTGAGGGAGATGAGAGAAGATGTGAAAGAGAGATATAGGAGAAGGAAGAAGAACTTAGACAGATGTAAGTAAAATACGATGT
>JARACY010000581.1:0-86225 GCA_029255725.1 Scrobipalpa atriplicella
AACAAGCTATCAGTATTATTAAAAGAGAATTAACATTTAGAAAGATATAAGATAACTAAACCAGAAATATAAGCTCTTGACGATTTACAAATCCACCGTTCGATACGCGGGGTTGATCAACTCCATCAACTGTCAAACGCAAAACTAGGGATGTGCCACTTTGCGCGACAGATAGGGATGTAACTCGACAATCGATTTTCTTCATCTATCAGTAGGCATTATTAGTACCGAATAGGATATAATATTTTTCAGTAGTATATAAAGTTGCTGATATTATTTCTTCCGGGATACTTATGCAGCTTTCCAATGGCAAAACCGTCAGTTAATTTAGATCGGTTCAGACGGTTTTCAAGTACTATATTATATAACATACAGTTGTAAGTATAACAACTTTAATATTAAATTAAATTAGTTGAGTAGTTTCTGAAAATAAGGATTTTCTTGCGATGAAAACAAAATTTCCGATGGACTTTGCTTTTTACATATTTATACGAAATATTGCATCGTAAAACTTTGACATGTTAATATATGACAAATCTGCTCAGATTACATCGATTTGATAACTTAAAGAGCTTTTATCAAAGCTAATTCAAAAGTTAAAATGTGAACAAAACTTAAATCCAGAACTGATTTACGACCTACCTTCGTCTTCCGATCCTTAAATCTTACACCAATAGTCCTTCCAACTTCACACTGTAACGTCGAATTGGAGCTGTATAAAGTCATGGATCCAATTTAACTTTATGGCGAATACTTCAGTGAGTCGGGTCGTAATAATACTCTGTGACAAGTCTTGTTCTAATCTACGTCTCTAATGTCATATTTCATAAAACGAACGCCGTTCTTCGAATTTCAACGTATTTCAAATTAGTTTTCAACTCTAAAGTATTTTCCCGCCGTAAAAGTTCACTTAACCCAGAAAAATGTATGACAAGTTATATCAATGTTCAGGTGGTTGAAGCTTAATTGTTGAGTATACAAATATTTTACCTACTCAAAGCTTTCTAATTATAAATCAATAACCTATATTTGCTTAAGCAAAATCACTTTTGTAGAAAAAATAAACATTTTACAAATAAAATAAGCAAAAATTATGCAAATCTTTCAACATTATTGCTTATGCATTCAATCTATCTTAAAACGAAAGAAATTGAGAATCGTTTCCTCAAACTCGAGAGTGGTGGGTAACAATGTGTTCCGGACTGGGGACTTCCGGTTCACACACTTCCGGGTGCGACACTTCCGCTTCCGCAGGCTGCAACTTTCGTAATCAGCGTTAACAAAAACGTTCAGGGATCGTAGAGCCTGATGAAAATTTCGGGGACCGCTGACCGTGATAGCCGCTGAGTGGAGCCTTTCAGAAACATGTAAAGAGGCTACAATTTTCACTCAGGTGGGATTTGGATCCACGACCTTCGTCGGAGTACCGTGCCATGAAACCCATCGACCTCAGAGATTCTTGAAGCCTCTTTTAAAAAATTAAGTCGATTAAAAATACATTAAGTAGAAAGGTTTGAAACAAACATCTGACATAGCGGATAACCCTGTCGAATGATGAACCTCTGAGATAGTTTTTGTAACTACTACTATTAACAAAGACGAGGGACCGAAGTATTATACATATCCTTCAAAGGACAGAATCATCAGCAACACACTTATCATTATCAGACAATCAGTACCTATTATACATTTACTTTTTGTTAACAGGTTCGCCTCCACGAGCGGATGCTGTCAGACCAAGCGAAGAAGATGAACGTGAAGTCACTGGCAGCCAACAAAGACGACGCCAGCAAAAGTGTAGAAATAAGGATCGCTAAAGTAGCGTTCACCATCTTCTTCCTATTCGTGTGCGCGTGGACGCCGTACGCCTTCGTTGCCATGACTGGCGCGTTTGGAGACAGGTAGGTATATGTAATTTTTAGGTTAAGAATTATAATCAAACTTCCATGCTGAACTGGGAGTGATAGAAAAACATAGAATGTGCTAGCTGCATCTCCTCCCGTGCATGCTGTAAAAATCAGCTAAGGGAATCGAGGATTTCAGTGTATTGCAATTTAGGCGATGGGCTGACAACCTGTCACTAATTATAGCGATATACTACCATAAAAAACTTGTCAGACGTGGCGGAACGATCTTTGGGTCGTTTTTTGCTCTGCCTACCCCTTTAGGGATAAAGACGTGATTTATGTATGTATGTAAGTAGAATTATAATATGAAGAATAATTATTAAAAGAAAATTTAATACTGTGTAGTTAAGTATCATCAACAGGTTCAATAGATCGTTAGTTGATTCAACCACCCCATACAGAAAATATGTTAAATGTTTGCATGTTATAGCATCAACAATACTGTTTTTACAGGTCGATATTGACGCCAGTAGCGACGATGATTCCAGCTGTCTGTTGTAAGATCGTCTCCTGCATAGACCCTTGGGTGTATGCCATCAATCACCCAAGATACAGGTTTGTTAATACATGAATGCTTATGTTTTTTTACACTAGAGTTATATAGAGAAACATAAAGGGAAAGTGGAATTAAATTAAAGTTATATGTCTCAATCAACTGATTGAATTTAGCTAATTTAGCTATTGAATCGAGCAACTAGCCATTTAAATAAAAAACGCCATGAGCCATGGCAAGCACACGTCTAGCTTTGTAATTGAATTATTGAAGTGCCTGAACCTTTCAAAATCTTAGCGTCTAGGTTGTAATATGTAACGCTAGATATGTAGACTTGTGTTTGAATGGCGTATAATAATATATTTTTTTTTTAATGTTTTATATTTGATTGAACACCTATCTCAAACTGTGAAAGATTAGATTATATTTTCACCTATTCCCCCAGGGCGGAGCTCCAAAAGCGACTTCCATGGATGGGTGTCCGCGAGCCAGACCCTGACGCGGTCTCAAACACGACCAGCGTCGCCACGGCCGCGCAGTCGCAGCAGTCTGAGGCCTGAACCATCATAAACTGAACAATTATACGCAGGGGCAGCCCTAGGTGCAAAAACAGTGTTTCATGGGGGAGGGAGCGATAAAATTGCGAATAATAGTGACTGCCATTAATATTTTCAAAGTATTTCTTACCCTTCGTAAACTACGTCCCTTCTTAGCCCTATTTTTGAGACACCGGTCATATCTTAGACCAAGTTTGAGACAGTGGCGCTTCTGCCACCTAATAATATGCTTAGGGATGTCTCTGTATGACTTAAACTGATGCAATTTGAATTGATTGACAATTTATTTGAAGTTTCCTGGTTTCCGGATGCCTTATAAATAAGTTAAACATGCGTGAATTCAACTTATAGGTACATACGCTTTGCTGATCCATATAGTTTTGTAACCAAATTGCAATTCGACTTTTTTCAGCTATTTGGTGTTTTTGCTTTTATTAAACAATTTTTTACAAGTATAGGTTCCACGTCTCTTCTCTGCCTCATAGTAAGTGGGCATTGTATTTTAAAAATCAACCATACCTACATCAGCTGAAAAAAGTCGAATTGCAATTTGGTTACAAAACTATATGGATCAGCAAAGCGTATGTACCTATAAGTTGAATTCACGCATGTTTAACTTATTTATAAGGCATCCGGAAACCAGGAAACTTCAAATAAATTGTCAATCAATTCAAATTGCATCAGTTTAAGTCATACAGAGACATCCCTAAGCATATTATTAGGTGGCAGAAGCGCCACTGTCTCAAACTTGGTCTAAGATATGACCGGTGTCTCAAAAATAGGGCTAAGAAGGGACGTAGTTTACGAAGGGTAAGAAATACTTTGAAAATATTAATGGCAGTCACTATTATTCGCAATTTTATCGCTCCCTCCCCCATGAAACACTGTTTTTGCACCTAGGGCTGCCCCTGCGTATAATTGTTCAGTTTATGATGGTTCAGGCCTCAGACTGCTGCGACTGCGCGGCCGTGGCGACGCTGGTCGTGTTTGAGACCGCGTCAGGGTCTGGCTCGCGGACACCCATCCATGGAAGTCGCTTTTGGAGCTCCGCCCTGGGGGAATAGGTGAAAATATAATCTAATCTTTCACAGTTTGAGATAGGTGTTCAATCAAATATAAAACATTAAAAAAAAAATATATTATTATACGCCATTCAAACACAAGTCTACATATCTAGCGTTACATATTACAACCTAGACGCTAAGATTTTGAAAGGTTCAGGCACTTCAATAATTCAATTACAAAGCTAGACGTGTGCTTGCCATGGCTCATGGCGTTTTTTATTTAAATGGCTAGTTGCTCGATTCAATAGCTAAATTAGCTAAATTCAATCAGTTGATTGAGACATATAACTTTAATTTAATTCCACTTTCCCTTTATGTTTCTCTATATAACTCTAGTGTAAAAAAACATAAGCATTCATGTATTAACAAACCTGTATCTTGGGTGATTGATGGCATACACCCAAGGGTCTATGCAGGAGACGATCTTACAACAGACAGCTGGAATCATCGTCGCTACTGGCGTCAATATCGACCTGTAAAAACAGTATTGTTGATGCTATAACATGCAAACATTTAACATATTTTCTGTATGGGGTGGTTGAATCAACTAACGATCTATTGAACCTGTTGATGATACTTAACTACACAGTATTAAATTTTCTTTTAATAATTATTCTTCATATTATAATTCTACTTACATACATACATAAATCACGTCTTTATCCCTAAAGGGGTAGGCAGAGCAAAAAACGACCCAAAGATCGTTCCGCCACGTCTGACAAGTTTTTTATGGTAGTATATCGCTATAATTAGTGACAGGTTGTCAGCCCATCGCCTAAATTGCAATACACTGAAATCCTCGATTCCCTTAGCTGATTTTTACAGCATGCACGGGAGGAGATGCAGCTAGCACATTCTATGTTTTTCTATCACTCCCAGTTCAGCATGGAAGTTTGATTATAATTCTTAACCTAAAAATTACATATACCTACCTGTCTCCAAACGCGCCAGTCATGGCAACGAAGGCGTACGGCGTCCACGCGCACACGAATAGGAAGAAGATGGTGAACGCTACTTTAGCGATCCTTATTTCTACACTTTTGCTGGCGTCGTCTTTGTTGGCTGCCAGTGACTTCACGTTCATCTTCTTCGCTTGGTCTGACAGCATCCGCTCGTGGAGGCGAACCTGTTAACAAAAAGTAAATGTATAATAGGTACTGATTGTCTGATAATGATAAGTGTGTTGCTGATGATTCTGTCCTTTGAAGGATATGTATAATACTTCGGTCCCTCGTCTTTGTTAATAGTAGTAGTTACAAAAACTATCTCAGAGGTTCATCATTCGACAGGGTTATCCGCTATGTCAGATGTTTGTTTCAAACCTTTCTACTTAATGTATTTTTAATCGACTTAATTTTTTAAAAGAGGCTTCAAGAATCTCTGAGGTCGATGGGTTTCATGGCACGGTACTCCGACGAAGGTCGTGGATCCAAATCCCACCTGAGTGAAAATTGTAGCCTCTTTACATGTTTCTGAAAGGCTCCACTCAGCGGCTATCACGGTCAGCGGTCCCCGAAATTTTCATCAGGCTCTACGATCCCTGAACGTTTTTGTTAACGCTGATTACGAAAGTTGCAGCCTGCGGAAGCGGAAGTGTCGCACCCGGAAGTGTGTGAACCGGAAGTCCCCAGTCCGGAACACATTGTTACCCACCACTCTCGAGTTTGAGGAAACGATTCTCAATTTCTTTCGTTTTAAGATAGATTGAATGCATAAGCAATAATGTTGAAAGATTTGCATAATTTTTGCTTATTTTATTTGTAAAATGTTTATTTTTTCTACAAAAGTGATTTTGCTTAAGCAAATATAGGTTATTGATTTATAATTAGAAAGCTTTGAGTAGGTAAAATATTTGTATACTCAACAATTAAGCTTCAACCACCTGAACATTGATATAACTTGTCATACATTTTTCTGGGTTAAGTGAACTTTTACGGCGGGAAAATACTTTAGAGTTGAAAACTAATTTGAAATACGTTGAAATTCGAAGAACGGCGTTCGTTTTATGAAATATGACATTAGAGACGTAGATTAGAACAAGACTTGTCACAGAGTATTATTACGACCCGACTCACTGAAGTATTCGCCATAAAGTTAAATTGGATCCATGACTTTATACAGCTCCAATTCGACGTTACAGTGTGAAGTTGGAAGGACTATTGGTGTAAGATTTAAGGATCGGAAGACGAAGGTAGGTCGTAAATCAGTTCTGGATTTAAGTTTTGTTCACATTTTAACTTTTGAATTAGCTTTGATAAAAGCTCTTTAAGTTATCAAATCGATGTAATCTGAGCAGATTTGTCATATATTAACATGTCAAAGTTTTACGATGCAATATTTCGTATAAATATGTAAAAAGCAAAGTCCATCGGAAATTTTGTTTTCATCGCAAGAAAATCCTTATTTTCAGAAACTACTCAACTAATTTAATTTAATATTAAAGTTGTTATACTTACAACTGTATGTTATATAATATAGTACTTGAAAACCGTCTGAACCGATCTAAATTAACTGACGGTTTTGCCATTGGAAAGCTGCATAAGTATCCCGGAAGAAATAATATCAGCAACTTTATATACTACTGAAAAATATTATATCCTATTCGGTACTAATAATGCCTACTGATAGATGAAGAAAATCGATTGTCGAGTTACATCCCTATCTGTCGCGCAAAGTGGCACATCCCTAGTTTTGCGTTTGACAGTTGATGGAGTTGATCAACCCCGCGTATCGAACGGTGGATTTGTAAATCGTCAAGAGCTTATATTTCTGGTTTAGTTATCTTATATCTTTCTAAATGTTAATTCTCTTTTAATAATACTGATAGCTTGTTTCCAACAAGATATCCGTATACTGACCTCAATGTGGTATCAATCAATCATTCGGTATTTACTGAAGCCTCTGATTTACCCTCTCCTTGTTTATTATTTGCAAGACGGAGCTCCGGCAGAACTAATTCTCTCTCAGCCATCTTGTTTTTCTTTTTTTGAAACGTGCCTTCGAGAGCCAATTAAACGCTAATTTTCAAAGGATTATTTTGAGCTTCTTTTCTAGAGACATTGTTTTCAGATTTTGTAATTTCTTAGTTTCTTACCTATAGAATAACTAGATATTTCTTGTCTTTTGTCAAATGTGGTGAAGATGGTTTTTGATAAGCCATCTTGCGTGAATTTTATTATTCAATATGACGAAAATGCCGCTTTTATTAGCTGTTGACGGTCTGTCTACCCCGTAAGGGAAGACTAGTTAGTACCTACTGTTTATTTTTGACCTTCCCACCTATTTAATGTGCCGAATTGTAAAGCAAAGATCTGAGCTTGTATCGCAGTAGACGGTTCGGCCGTGTTTGAAACTTCGCGAAAGTTCAGAAATATTAGGAACCCGGCGGAATTCGCAGATTAGAAGAAAAGTATGGACAAAACATGTGGACTTGCAAAATGAAGCCTAAAAAAGTTGTCTATACCGACGGCAGCATGCATTAGTCGAATGAATTACACGACCTTCATAAAGCTAATTTAGGTTCATTAAGGCCCGTATTTATAATCAGCTCTCAAGAGTGACAGCGAGTTCGAGTTCGTATCAGAAATGTCATTTCAGTGCAAAACGATCTGTCAAATCCATACTTAATATTGCTCTCAATCTTGAGATCGCTTTATATATACGACCCTAAAACTTTAAAAGATCTTGTATAAGTAAATATTGACAATTTGAATGTACCTAGCTACCTATAAGCTTATTGCAGATAAGTTTCCATAAAGAAAATGCTAGTAATCTATGTGAGAATTACTCTTGTCGACTGTATCTCTACTAGCTAGAGTCAAATGAAAAACAAACCCATCGCAAATAAAAAAAAAAAAAAACATTTTGTAGATCTATAAAATACTCGGCTGCTCACTTATGAGTTTGACAGAGGTGTTGACTTCAATGTTTCGACCCTATACAAGTCGAAGGTCGTAATTGACGGGCGGTTGGGTGATTTTCTTCTCTCTGAAAACCCTCGCATAAGGTCAATGCCTCCGTCAAAACCACAAATGAGTAGCCAATTATTTTATAATATATGAATAGCATTTGTTCGTCGTTTAATCCAATAATCCAAGTCCTTTATCTATAATTTTCTTCAAGTCAAAACCGGCAAATTCTAAACCCTCAAAATTCTATTTGCCCTGCTAATAAGTTTACCTTGATTTTATTACGCGGAATTCGCGCTATTCGACCGGCTGCAAAAACTTAGGATGCTTCTCATGGTTACTTTGTCAGGTCACATTCTTTGAATATCGCTATTAGAGTGTTTCACGGGAAATGTTTATTATTGATATTTTTGGCGTTCTATTTTGATAGCAAGTGAAATTTGATTTTTTTTTTTACTTATTGCATGCTTAGGTAGGTAATTTTAGGTAAATGCGTATTCGGATTTCAAAGAATTAGTACCAAATTGTGTGTCACTCGCGGCTTGAGTAGAATTATATCGAGTGGGTCTTGATGAACCCCTGATATCAGAGTTTTTAAACCGGCCTCTCACATGGTTTGTGTGACGATGACGAAGACTGTCAAAGACAGCAACCAAGACCGAGTGCTTTACGTGCGCTCCAGAGCACGGAATCCTTAATCAGACATAACAGCCCGCATTGTCCTAACTCAACTAAGAATACTTACATACATTTCCCGCACTAAAATTATAATGCCGAATTATTTCCACCCCATAAAAAAATTGCAGAAGATTGTAAAGAAAAGAACAAACCGTTAAAAGCGAGCTTAACAAAACCTTTTTGTCCTTAAAGGCCCATTTTCATTATTACCATTAATACTCGTCGGGTGGGAAATAATCGCCCGGGCAATAATTGTCCGTCCGTTTGTGGGTTGAAGAGACCGGAAGTCCTTCCTTCCGGAGGACAGTCGTATTCAAATAGACATGCGAAGTCTAGACAGTTAGAGAGATTATTTGAGAGACGTATTAGTCAGCCGTTTACGGGGTAGGTAGGACGTTAACGGCTTGCATATAAGTAAATAATGCTGGACCTCGCAGCAAATAATGCCATACGATAAATAAAATAAATAAATAAGTAAATTAGTTTCCGCGTCTTCTGACAAGGCGATTTTTGGTATGTACTGGTCAGTCCATTGCCTACAACTCGGTGGTACTAGTGGTCCTAAAGGCTAAATCACAGTACATCAAACTCTACTGTCTTTGACAATACTCCTGGAAAGAGAAACTGCTATACATTCTATGATTTTACCGCTCCCAAAAGAATTTAAGATACAGATAACAGTTATATCTACAGTAAAAAGTTACTGCAGGTCATACGTAACCTCTCAAAAGTCTATTTCCTTTCTTTGTGGGGCCCACAAAGAACTCCAATTTATAAAGTGCTGATTTAAACCGTTTCGCCGAGCCAAGTCACCTACTACGAATACAGGTGGGGTGTCGGTGCACAAATCGAACTCGGAATACATTTTCCATGGCTTTCTTTGTATTTAGTAGAGGAGGAGAAAAATATAGAATTTACCAGTTGCTTTTCATATGGGCTTAAAGTTACCTATGTATTATAAAAGTCACAGTGTTTTGATATCTTATAAAAAACAGAGCTCATTCCAGGGCCCGTATTCTGCTATTTTGACAACGTCAGATTTTTAAGAATTGTGCGCCTTATGGCTATCCGGCGAATTTTGCGCGGTTTTGGGCGTAGTACATTCCACTTTTGGTTACAAAATTTATATTCGCGATGTATAGAGCCAGCAGTGTAGGAAGATTCTTACGCGATTCTTAAAAAGACAAAACAATCTCGTATATTATGGCCATATTTTGGTTAAAATTCGAGTCTAATCGTTTATACTGTCTCTTTCAGTTTACATGACAACAGTGGAATAAACAATATTTCTTTTCGAAGAACTAGTAGTCTTGTGTAATTTTGCTCATATAGTTCACTCAAAAAGGCTTGATTAGAGATGACGATAAGTTTACTGTCGGAAGTCGTGGCGTTTTGGTATCAGACTTCATAAAATTAAAAACAAGCTTTTTCATTAGTAATAGATAGATAGATGGTCACACTACACGCTAGAAATGGGGATCTAATAAAAAAGTTTACTTATAGGTAGATAAACCACGTACCAGTATCTTTCTCTTAGGGTTTTCAATTTTGTATTATTTTAATTTTGCCGACTAGGTTCATTTTATAATAACAATATCAACACAAAATACCCATAAAATCAACTTCAAATATTTCGCAAAAATTATCATTGCTTTTACCTATAGGTACATGTTATAAAATTCTTTGTCCTGAATGACTGACTGACTGACTGACTGACGGATCAACGCACAGCCTAAAGCACTGATTGTAGAAACCTGAAACTTGAAGGGAGTTTAATTACTTCTGTTTGTATGACGACGTAGGAATCCGATAATCGGACAGTAAAATCGTTTCTTATAAAAAATTGCTACTTCATCGCTACTCGGCTACTCGCTATTGTCATATTTCCAATCTTCATTCATTATAATTTTCTATAGATGCTTTCATTAAAGGTTTTAATGTAATAAAGGTGAGTTCATATATAAAACCGTGAACTTTTTCATTTCGAGGAAAATATTAACTATTTCTATTTTAATGCATTTTATTTATATTTTTTACGGATGCTTAAAGTATACTTATTTTAGAGGTTTTTGTACTCACATATAGTGTTATTTTATTAAGTAGGAATGCGCCGTTTTTCCAACCATATTTTCAATTACAGGGCTATTTTTTAGTCAGTACACAAACTGATAGGGGCTCAGACAATAAAATTAAACAAAGAAGAAAAAGTATGTTATACTTTGTGTCCTAATTTCTTGATGGAACTCCATGTTAATTTATAATAAAACACTCATTTCACTAGTTCCACTGAATCATGAATATTATAATTTATTTTGCTTACGGGACCCTATTACTGAGACTTTGCTGTCCGTCCGTCTGTTACCAGGCTGTATCTCATGAAACGTGATAGGTAGAGAGTTTAATTTTCGCAGTTAATGTATTTCTGTCGCCGCTTTAACAACAAATTCTAATAACAGAACAAAATAAATATTTAAGGGGGGCTTCCATACAACAAACGTGATATTCTGTCTGTTACCAGGCTATATCACATGAACCGTGATAGCAAGACAGTATTGATTTGCAACGATGATGTATTTTCTTTTGCTGCTACAACAAATAAGTACTAAAAACAGAATAAAATAAATGTTTAAGGGGGGCTTGCGCATTTTGCCGTTTTTGTATAAATAATGGTACGAAACCCTTCATGCGAGTACAACTTGCACTTGCCGATTTTTTTTATTTTTATACCATTTTATACGTTTATTTCAGGCAAATATACTATACAATTTATGGCACTCTTTAAGTATAACAATTAAAACCCTTTTATTGTTTTAAAGGAAGCTTAGAGCACATTGTCATCATCAACATACCTACATATAAATATTTTTTCTCAACACTTATTTTTTGTGTAGTGTGTAGTTACTGTTGTGGTAAACTAACCCTAATAAATAACATAAGACTTTTTTTTATTAAGAAGTATACCTCTTTTGAGTAAAAAAAATAAAATGCCATTGCTCTTGTCAATAATGACAATTATTTTGACAATGCAGAGTAGCTGAGTCATGGGCTGAGTATTTACGGGAAATATTGATAAAATTTAAAATATTTTAGATGATTTAAGTTCCTGTTCTATCCAGTCCATCAAGTGCAACACCCAGGGGGCAATCCACCAGGCCCAGAACAGATGTGCCTGGAGAGCCTTGACCCGCAACGCTACTTTTGGTGGTCACGACCCTCAGACATGAGGAAACGATGAAGAAAAAGAAGAAGAATCAATAAGTGCTGTGTGTAAATTGCGTGCGGTTCACAAAATGCCCTAAAACACCTTGATCGTAAAGCAGAAATTGCATTGCAGAACTTTGTAGCAATACGAGACTATTTGGAGACTATCTTCTGCCTGTCTCCAAATACTTATTACCATGGAGAAATATAATATTATAATAATACCTACATAGATTCGTATTGAAGAACGTATATTGACACACTTGACAAAATGATAGAGACAAGGAATGGACAGTATATAAAACGAGGTTGCAACATTCGTCCCTCCCTACATTTCTTCTATGAGCCACCTTGGCGGTATGACCAGGCGATGGCTCCGTCGGGGCGTCTGGAGATGTCAGAGCGTTACGAATTTCTGATTGTGAAGGTGCTGCGGCTGCTTCTGACATAGGGGTGACTACTGCTGGTGGTTGCAAGGCTGAACCCAGAACTGCTGATTCTACAGAAGTAGGTGTAGGCAGCGCAGGAGACATTGATGCAGCCATAAGCGGAGTGGATGTCAGTGTCTCTGGTCGCAAGTTCAAGCGAGGTCGGATGTGATCAGCATGACGACGCTTCTCTTCCCCATTTGGAGTAGTCACGACGTATGAGTATCGGTGTTTGCGAGTCAAGATTGTAGCTGACTGCCAGTTTTTCTCAGTTTTTCAGTTTTTTTCTTTAGGCGGGTGGTGTGTGGTGCTAATTTATTAAGGATTGGCAAATGTATAAAAATAATATAGAATTTAACTCCATAAATGATTTTTACTAAAGACAGTAGAGCTCCCTCAGTTCTGTACACTATACTTAACTGCCTCCGTGGTCTGAGCCATGGTCTCCCGAACCGGAGGTCCTAGGTTTGATTCCCAATTTATCACTTTTCGAGGTTCTCCCCTGTTTGGTTAGGACAATGCAGTTTGAATTTACCTGATTGTTGGACATAAAACGGATTCCGTGCTTCAAAGGGCACTATTCGTGGAAGTCTAGGTTTAGCAGTGAGAAAATATGAAAAACATGCGAGGAAATTCCCATACAAATTGTACCAGAGTTGCGTTTTGGAAAACCTACTAGCGCCATCTTTTGAGTTTTAGCTTCTACACGGGAGTGCAAGTGCAACAGTGCAACCCGTATTTTTTTTATATTACGTAGTACAAGGAGTTCATATTCTTAGGTTTATGCTTATTGGGAGGGAGGGGAAAGTGAGGACAGGCAGGGAGAGGGATTATGTAGTACAAGGAGTTTATAGCTAGGTTTATTATATAGCTATTATTATTATTCTTAGGTTTATAGCTATTGGGAGGGATGGGGAAGAGAGGGCTGGGAGGGGCAGGGTAGTGAAGGCCGGGAGAGAGGGGGAAGTGAGGGCCGGGAGGGAGAGGGAAGTGAGAACTGGGAGGGATAAGTAAGTGATGGTCGAGAGGGAGGGAGAAGTGAGGGCCACGAGAGAGGGGGAAGTGAGGGCCGGGAGGGAGAGGGAAGTGAGGGCCGGGAGGGAGAGGTAATTGAGGGCTGGGAGCGAAAGGGAAGTGAGGGCCGGGAGGGAGAGGTAATTGAGGGCTGGGATGGCTGAGGCTTTTAATATGACGAGTTTTAATGTATAGGTAGTCAGGATAGGTAGTAGTGAAGTACAACGGGTCATCTAGTAAACTATTGATGTTTATCCACAGAAGAGTAAATGGAGCTAGCGCGACTTCTCAAATCAGTGTGTTTATCTATGTAATGTAAATGTGACATAATAAAGAAGAGAGATCGTTCGTACGCTCATGATCGTATACATATTGAAGTAAGTTAACCCATATTAAAATAAATTAAAACCTTATTTACCATATACTTACTTATATAATGTGTCTATGATTATTATGAGAGCCTCAGATGAGAGCGCTCGAGCGTTGCTAAAAGAACACTAGCGCCTTTTTGTAATTAAAATAGTAATTCCCCAAATGAACATATTATTTGAAACATCGACTGAAAAAATTATTCCTAATAATTATTTTTCACGAGTGAAATACTATCCTGCACTTATTAATACCCAAATTATCACAATAACAACAGTACTCTATTTGCTATTAAATTCATTATTTTAAATACTTTTGCAATTGTTTCAGTTACTTCAATAACTCAAAATTGAATTTAATGTTTTGCAAGTTTTTTTTACAAAGTGCCGCTAGTTTAGTGGTATTAACGATTTTAAACTTTCTCGTAAAAAGTAACGTATTCTACTCTATGGTACAAAAGTCCCTAAAACTGTACCAAAATTTCTTCGTTAATATTTAACAAAAATATCTAGAAAATCTCTTTTATTGGTAGGAGAATGCCTTGTTTTCTATAAAATAAGATATTGCGGATGTACCAAAACATAAATAAACTTTGAACAACGCCAGTATTTGTGCTAACCTCAAATATTATTATTTACATTTTTGTTTGATTCCATTATAAAATGAACAGAAAGCTTATGTTATTTACATTTGTATGCTTTAAAGCATCTATATGAAACATTTCAAAGTAATATGTACTATAATTACTGAATTATTCAAAAAGAGATACAAGTTTTCTCGATTTGGCCGGAACTATATAGAACTTCAATTTCATTTTTATAGCAGAGGATAAACCTTGATTCGGGCATTCTTCCTGCAATTTTTTGTAATTCAAAGTGCAAGGGCTTGAATTTTATAAGAAAATTAAGAATCTTTTAATAATTCTGTCAAATATTAAAAATTACATGTCAAAAATTAAGAATTACAAAATGGGTTGCTCAATGAGTCAAAAGCTATTTTGTAATTTTTAATTTTTGACATGTAATCGTGTCCGTATTCTGAAATTTCATTCAATTTTGAATGAACGATGTTCGAACTTGTCAAAATGATTTCGAACACACAAAAACGAATTTGCTATACATTGATTGTTTTAAACACTTTAGTTTTTCTTTTGGAACAAATCGTTCAATGTACTCTTTAGATACAGCGTTTTGTCGCCATTAGCCATAAGCTTCCTAATTATTAACTTTCTGTCATTGTCAAAATAGGAGAATCAGGGCCCAGCTCGTAATAATAATATTATTATTTTATGCAGGTAGGTACCGAAATATTTGACGTTGCTGTTGACTCGTAGCACATTGCTACGCAGAGATACTACGCCGTAGTAGCCTGATTTACCTGGCTACAGGCAAGTTTGTGATTATCTCCAGGATTTTTCACGGAAACGTGGATCCAGTATCAACCTATCATATCTTAGGCTCGTATTTATAAAGCGATCTCAAGATTGAGAGCAATATTAAGTATGGATTTGGCAGATCGTTTTGTACTGAAATGACATTTCTGATACGGGCTCAAACTCGCTGTTACTCTTGAGAGCTGATTAAAAATACGGACCTTAGTGCCAAAAAGAGTAAGGGTGTTTGTGCACTCATCTATATTAGAATCGCATCTAATTCGTATTAAAAAAACATACTAAACGTATATGGATGCAATTACTAGGAAGGCCTAATCGGATACCAATTGGATTCGAATCTAATATGGATAAGTGCAGAAACGCCGTGACTCTTTTACATTCGATAGAAAAACTTATTAGGTACACTTTGATTTTCATACAGGGAAATTTCTGAGATAGTATGCAAACTAATAGCGGTTGTATACATTTATTTATGGGACAATTACAAAGGTCAATTAACAATTCACTCACATTATAAATACAAAATTTCATCCACGACGTCACATCGAGGCAGGGTTCCCAGGAGGCTGGCAGCATTGCCTCTCTGGATAGATAGGCTTATTCTTTGGGCAAAGAAACTGCCAGCCTTCGGGTCACCGGATGCGTCGATGAGACGTAGCGGTTGCTCATGCTCAGACAACAAAACTGAACAACTTTGAAGAAGAAATCCTTATGAGACTGTCTAAGGCTCGTATTTATAAAGCGATCTCAAGATTGAGAGCAATATTAAGTAGGGATTTGACAGGTCGTTTTGTACCGAAATGACATTTCTGATACGAACTCAAACTCGCTGTCACTCTTGAGAGCTGATTATAAATACGGGTCTTAACAAAGTGGTAATTTTGTACGAAGTAGTAATTTTTTTACTCTAGTTCATACAAACTAGTTTTTATGTCCGTGGATACAGATATTTTACGTCCAGGCTGGTCACAGGTGTTCAAAGCTTATTGGAAGGAAACGGAAATGCCGAGGTATTTCACAATTCTATTTCTGTAATAAAGCTTCCGTGGACATTTCGATTAAAAAGCATTAGATGTTATGACGTCGTCCATCTTTTTTTGTGGTGAAAGAAAAATTATTATGAATAAATATCGTAAAGATTAATTTGACCGAACAATGCTTTATCAGGATAATTTTTACACTATGTCTTTCTGTAGCCATGAAAATGCTTACGAAAATTAAATACTTAGGCCCGTATTTATAATCAGCTCTCAAGAGTGACAGCTAGTATAAGTTTATACATACATACATACATACATAAAATCACGCCTTTATCCCTAATGGGGTAGGCAGAGCAAAAACGACCTAAACAGGTTGTTCCGCCACGTCTGACAAGTTTCGAGGGCTAATACAGATGATGATTATGTAGATTGCTGTAGTGACGAGTTGTCAGCCCATCGCCTAAATTGCAATACACTGAAACCCTCGATTCCCTTAGCTAATTTTTACAGCATGCACGGGAGGAGATGCAGCTGGCACATTCTATGTTTTTCCATTACTCCCAGTCCAGCATGGAAGTTATAAGTTCATTCATATCAGAAATGTCATTTCAGTACAAAACGAGCTGTCAAATCCATACTTAATATTGCTCTCAATCTTAAGATCGCTTTTATAAATATGAGCCTAAGTTAGGGTTTAAGAACCTAGTTACAAGTTTTTTTATAACACAGTAAGAAAAGTGTATGATTTAATAATTTTAGACATAAAATAGGTAATATTACAAGTCACAATATTAATATTATAAGGCGGTATTAAATCTAGACGTACTTCTTTTAAACCTATTAAAAGTATTATGAAGCAGATCATACTGCTTTTTCGTACGCATTTTATTCGAAAATAGTGACAAATCAGTGCAGGTTTATCGTAAGCTCAGTTTAGGCAGCTTTACGGGCGTTACCAGTGCCTAAAATACGCCGGAGACCACCTATTCCTTTAGGTTTACTCCCATTGCGACTTCCGTCTAGTCTAGTAGATTTTATATTTTTTATGTGTTAACGTGTGTTTCCGGGACATATGAAATCATCTTTGTACGAACCCCGATGAAAAAGGTTTAAATTCAAGGAACTTTAGCTGCCTATTCTATTATCACAATTTAAAACAGGATAAGGTTTTGTTTTTAGAAATCTGAAAAAGCTTAGGAATTTAGCATAGTAGTAAAGCGATGTAACGGTATATTTTTCAAAGTCGTAGGTTCAAATTTGTTATCCAAATCTAATTTTTGATTCCTTATTTTTCATATTTAAGGAAATGATCGTAACAAGAGTGTTCCGTCGACAAATCCCTTGAGCCAGTTGCTCGGCAAATCCTACCCACCACAGTATCGATTTGAATTATTAGCGTAGAGTATCGGGGAATTTATACCAAAAACGGAATATTATAGAGAAAGAATAAGAAGATTCACCTTTACTATGTAAAGTAGGGTTTTTCGAGTCGAACGACCCGATGAACCCTTTTGTCAGAGTTTTTAAACCGCCTATTTACACGTAATAGGCTTCTGACATGCTTTATGTATCGATCAGTATCTAAGACAGCTATCGGGACCGACGGTTTAACGTGCCCATTGAAGCACGGAATCTTTTTTCTTACAGACATACATTGTCCTTACCGATCTATGGAAAACCTCACAAAGTAATAAATTGATAAATACCAACTTTGTGTCCCCTCCGTGAGAATCGATCCCACGACCTTCGAATCGGGAGCCCATGGCTCAGACCACTAGACCACAGAGGCAGTTAGTGCCTAGCCTACCTACTTTGTACTTCAGGGTTAAATAAGAGGCCTGCGGAGGTGGCGACAATGTTCTGCGAGGCGATGGTGATCAGGTGGCTTAAAGTCTCTGATACTAAGATTTATCGGTTCGATTGAACCGACAACCTAGACGGCGCGACGTAAAGTTGTAGGTAGGTACTTAGTGCATGCAGGTACCTACTTACTTACTAAGTAAAACAAAGGTCGAAGAAGGCCACTTCTAGGTAAGATAACGATAACGTCATAGTCAGCCAGCGAGCGGAGTAAAAAGAGATTCGGGCTGATAAAGAAGCCAGGGCCAGACCCAGACCAGATGCCAGATATTGACGCTGTATTTAACTGCCACGGCGCGTGGTCTAATAGTCTGAGCCATGGACTCCGGATCCGGTTGTGGGTTCGATTCCCTCGGGGAGAACACAATATTTATCACTTGTGATTTTCACTACGTTCACCACCAAATTACATCAAAGATCCTGCGATTATAAAAAGTAGGATCAAAGAAAATGTGTAAAATTAAAATGATCATTGACAAAAATGTCCCGCAAGTTCTGTTATAAATGGGACCTAACGGTTCTGGTTTTCCAAATAAACTGATCAACTGGTTGTCTAGATCGGAACTCAATAAATGGTTTTCTTCCTATTAAACCAACTCGAGTAAATAAAGCATACACTAAGCTACAATTTAATTCAAAATAATACAATTTTTATTTTGTTACTGCCAGTGCCATAACAGGCACCTTCTGGGTGAGCTCGCTCCATTGTCGACTCTGTCAAGGTCATCCCTAACTTGTGTCTAGAGTCAAGAGCAAACCCATTTCAAGTAAAAGAATAAATAAAAATTAAAGCTCCGATTCTGAATACGGCCCGCTGGATGGAAAGGTTTCTGGTGTTCCGAAACACGGTCAAAGGATTTTAAAAGAAAAATAAGCAAGTTGTAGATATTATTACTGTTGAAGTTGCGTACTTTCGGCCTCCGAAAATAAGAACACGAAAAAGTATTTCATTCGAGATTTACGTTAAGAGTTTTATGCTGGATTCTTGCTAACCTGGAAAATATGGACCGCTTTTTTGCCATAATATTTATTACTGGCGTCCCTCGCGCCTTTTCTTATTTTAGTTTTCCTACGGGAACCAGGTATTTTCCATGAACATCGGCTTCAGGTTACGTTGCCAGGTCACCATAACAAAAAACAAACCTACCTACTTATTTACATTCGCATTTATAATATTCTAGTCTAGTGGTTTTAGCCGCGAGCTCTCAACCCTATGAGGTCTCGGGTACGATTTCCGGTATGTGACAACGATTTTCCAAAATGTAAGATAATCCAAGCTGTCGGAGGGAGGGCATGTAAAGTCAGTCCTGCGCCAGATTGTTCTATGGTCAGGAATAGAGAGTGCACTTGAGCGTTGCGCAAACACTCGTGCCTGATTAGATATATCTGGGAGATTGACCGCCGCCGTCACCGGAATTCGCTTGGGAAGAATCCAGGGAGGACTAGTATTCAAATAGTGTTAAATTAAATTAAAGTACACGGCGAATATAGGACAGCAAAACACGTTGCTCTACAATCAATAAATTAAAACCAAATTATGACATCACCATATCGTATAGCATGCGTCGGATCCTAAACGTTTATGTCCAGTTTCTTCAACCAGTCCACCGCTGCCGGGGACAGGCTGTGGAGTTCACTCATACCGCCAGGGAAGCGGTGTAATATGGGCAGTCGTTCATGATGTGAGCTAGGGTCTGATCAGGCTTTCCGCAGTCGCATTTTGACATTATGTAGGTATATTTACGAATGAAGGTACAATTTCTACAGGGAAACGCTTTCGGCCCAACCTTTTGTTAGGCAAACGTTTACGTATGGAAATAGGCGCGCAACTTGTCAAGCGTAAATATCTTGCACGGATTTACATAAGAGGACTCGCTTTGATCGAGGTGTATAAAAACTTTCGCAAGGAATATACGATTTAATCAATAAAAGTGTATCTTTTAAATCTAATCACACTCTTGAAAAGTGTAAATGTGAACTAACCCTAAGGGCAGCAACGTTAGTTTCTTTACCTGAAATTGAAATACACCCACTTTTTACTAAAGTTCAAGCAAAACTTTAGTTATAAAAAGAGTCTATAAGGGCTACACCTGCGTAACGTTCGGCGCCGAAGGATACGTTCAACACGCTGACAATGCGTTTTGCATTGCTTACAACACACCTGCGGAAGGTTCGGTCGAGCAGAACCTTCGGTCGTGTACACATTGCCCTTAACACCCCGTATGGTTACCACTAGTGTTGCCCAATAATCGATGGTGTAGGTATCGATTAATAATCGATACCTGTTTTTTATGTAAAATAATCTAAATATCGATTACCTAGTCGATACTGTCGATTTAATCGAAACAATCGATATCAATATCTCAGACAATATAATCGATTATATTACGAGCTAAGGTTCGGCCGCCGAAGGTTCCACCACCGAACGTTACGCATGTGTGTTGCTGCCCTTGTAACTAAATTGTTTTGTTGAACTTTAGCAGAAAGTGGGTGTATTTAAATTTCAGTTTAAGAAATTAACGACCCAAAAGGAAGCTTTAATATTTTTCCTATTAAATTCTCGAAACTGAAACCCACATGTTTCAAAACAAATTAGAATAACGTAATTTTCTACTGTTAGACAAAACAAGATAAATAAACAAGTACCTATACCTACATTAATTCAAATCTTTGTAGACTAAACATGTTTTTTTTTATGTTGTTATTTAAAACATATAATTTTTGTATTCATCATTAATTTGTTTAAGCCGTAGGTTTCAGGCACGTGCCAGTATATCAAGTAAATATAAGTATCTATCAGCCAGGAATTTGTGTACTATTTTACCGAGACAGTCTTTTAAAATAGTCCTTCTTGTTTTACAACTTCTACATGACAAAGCTTCTTCTTCCCAATAAAACGGTGGTAGGCTCCGTAAGGGGCCGCCTGGATCGCGACCACCCTCTCACCGGAGTCCGGCGCCAGACAGCTTGCTGTGTTCCGTCGGTGCGTGAGACTACCATCTGGTGCCTTAATAGGCGTCTTCTGGGTTAGCTCGCTCCGTCGTCGACTCTGTCACGGTCATCGCTGACCTTTGTGTTTAGAGTCAAAAGCTAACCCATTCTAAGTAAAAAAAAAACATGCTATTTACTTACAGCACTGAACAGCTGCGAGTAGAAGAAACAGATCAGCGACATGGGGATCGCGTAGCTCCAGGCGAAGATGGCTGCCACAAACACCTTCGTGTCCTGGTCATCGGTGAAGTAGTCGAAGGAACACGTCGTTAGGAAACCCTCTGCAAAGAGGTACATTTCGAAGATAAAATTGGAGAATGCTATGAAATGCTAATGCTAAGCAAAAATTGGGAGCATGGTTGAGGTTCAACCCGACCTTGTAATATAAGGGCTAAAAATGCAGATCGATGTGATCGATGCCCGATTATGTAGCCGCCATACTAATAGATGCTTGCTTGCAAATTGCTTTGATTTGTTTTAAGTATTTTTTTAAATTTTAAATTATTAAAGCTCCTGCACGATTTTACCTAAGAACATAGTAAATTTTAAGTTAAACTTAGGATTTTCAAAGTGACAGCTTAAAATAGCCAAGTTCGTTAAGCGCTGAACCGAGATGCGGGACTTACCATTTTTAGTGGTCCCGCGCGGGCGATCTACCGAAACAACTCTCCTAGTTGCAGCTCTCATCTAATTCACTTGCAAATTGAGTTGAACACTTACAATTTTGTTTGCGGATATCGTGAAGAGCTATAACACATTTGCGTCACATTACGCGTCGGAACGGAACCTTAGGCGACGGATCTTTCGGTCACATTATACACAACACACCAATCCCCCCGACGGAATCTTCCGCTTCATACGTCGTCTTAATAACAACATGGCTTCTGTTGCATGCAAAAAGCATTGGACAGCGTGTTGGACGGAACTTTCCGAGCGCAGCGGAAAGTAACGCAGGTGTGTTCTTGCCCTTAATGTCCTAGTTTCCTTTGTTTTTTACTAAGTTTTAACAGTATGTCCGGGAAGAGAAGCATATTTGAAAGGATATTTTTTTATCGCAGAAAAGAGAATGAAATTCGAATGAAACGGTTCATTGAATGTGACGCTAATAACCATCTGTCTCGTCATTACGAGACAATGGCTGCCGGACGCGGTCGATTTGTCACTCAATTGGCCAGGTTCCTCACTCATCAGCCCATCTGATAAATGTGGGTGCGAATTTGCTGCAATAGGCGGCATATAAACATTGAGTTCATTGGCATTGGCTCGTGCGCGAAATTGCCAGACGTCTGTTTATGCGCTTATTTTTTTTTGTTTGAGTTGAGACTAGCTTTCCGCCCCGCGGTCTCACCCGCGGCTAAGTGCAGCACGCAACACACTTGTATTACCACCTTGAATAGCGCCTATTATTGACCGACAGTGCGCCTAAAAAGAATCCGCGTAGAACAGACATTTTTTTTTTTAAACTAAAAATAATTAAAATAATTAAGATATCCGTATTTTATTAGGGAACACAACAGCCCCTTTAAATTGTACCTACGAAGCATACGAAGTGCAGCTGCAGACATCAACATGCACTTCAATAAACAGCTATTGTATGCACCAGACGGTTCAGGTACTCGAACTACAAATTATACTCCAAGTTTTAACCACAAACTTCATCGTCTTCCCAGACGCTCCAATCCTTTAACTCTTTAAACTTTTAACTCCTTAAGCTCTTAGAACAAAAAAATAGATCAGCCAATTTATGGCTTAAGTTTTATTAATAGCTTATAAGGACTAACTGTCGGTTTGAGGCGTCTGAATAATAAAATAATAGCTGTCTACTATGTTGTTTCATACACGGCTAAACTATTATAGTTTAGAATATCCCATAGTCATATTTCTCGAGCGGATGAACGAGCCGAAAGCTACCGAAGCCCTAAAGATGATAAATCGTCACAACCGCGAGCAATTGTCTCCGTAATGAGACGACAGATGAGTGATCGGTCGATCATGTCGATCTCGTTTCATCGTTTACCGGCAATAAATGTCAACTACCACCCTTAGCATTATCACAGTGTAATATAAATGAGCCAGAACGTCAGACTATTGAATTATACTGTGGCATTATGTACCTGTGTTCGACGTTTTGACTGAATTGCATCAATCGCGAAAGCTTTAAACAAATGTTTTTGGAACTAGATACCATAAAGAAATACTAACCTGGTACAAACTTGCCCCACACCTTCAGTGCAGGGAGGACTGTGAACGGTAGGGCCCAGAACCAGGTGAACAGGATCAGGAGTGATGCTTGCACTTTGTTTATCCGTCCGTCCAGCGGACAGGATATCGTCCTGAAGGAAATTAGAGCTTAATATAAAAGTTTAGTCAAGAAACTAAACACCTAATTCTCTGAAATGACGCCTTCGTGTCTCTCTACTGGCATTTACAGAATGCCCGGGAAGAGAAGCAGTTGGAAGATTCTATGATTTTTACCACACCCTTCCAATACGTAAGATATCATGATTGTCCAGTATGTATGGAAGATAATCCAGTATGGAAGATACTTACTTATATCTATCAAATGCAATAACAGCATTCGTGATAGCTCCGCCGATCCCAGACAAGCTTCCTAGTATGGCGTAGATATCACATCCTAGCTGGTAGCCGATCAGCCGCTGGTAGAAGGAGTTGATGATGAGTAGGGGCATCTCCAGCATCATCATCAGGTCGAAGATGGCCAGGTTTATGACGAACATGTTGCTCGCACTTCGGAGGGATTTTGATCTGAAAAGAAAGAAGAAGAAGAATAGATGAATGAAGAATTATTAAATAAAGAATTGAATTTGAATTCGGTTCTTTTGTAGGATTGTGTAGATTTCTCTCGGTAAATAAGCTTGTTTTCTTCTGTGCTTTAATTAAAACCCGGAACAAAAACTCCGATCAAAATGCACTAACTAGGTCAGCAACTACAACAAATTCAATTCATTGAACCCTGAACCCAATAAAAGTATTCGAAATTCGAATATCCCGCGTTCCAGTAACCGGCTGAATGCGAATAAATTTTGCCGCTTGACTTTTATTTGGGTGGTTGACGCGGTATCCTAATTTCCGTTTGCAGTCAACTGCTGGTGGCGTCAAGTTGGTAAAATGTGCTAAAAATATTATGATACGAGTGAGAAGGGCTCGTATTTATAAAGCGCTCTCAAGATTGAGAGCAATATTAAGTATGGATTTGACAGATCGTTTTGTACTGAAATGACATTTCTGATACGAACTCAAACTCGCTGTCACTTTGAGAGCTGATTATAAATACGGACCGAATGTAATGTAGGTACCTACCTATATTGTTTTTATTTTTATCATGAATGGTTCTAGACTTTAGTCTCGAAGACAAGAGTCATTTGTGAGGCGAGATTTGTGGAGCTTGCTACGAGTAATAATGTTGTCAGCCCAGCATACCGGTTAAATCAGTTTGATCTCTAAAGCAATCGTTTTAACTATTGATACCTAGCAAGTTCAGATACCAAAGTAAATACAACCCCACAACCCAGTGACTAAGGGTCGTATTTATAGTCAGCTCTCAAGAGTGACAGTGAATTTGAGTTTGTATCAGAAATGTCATTTCAGTACAAAACGACCTGTCAAATCCAAACTTAATATTGCTCTCAAACTTGAGATCGCTTTATAAATACGAGCCTTAGTAAGTTTAAAGTCGTCCTACTTTAAGATCAAACTAAGTAGTATGGAAATGTATTATAAGTTACTTCGTAGCCTCGACCACAGTTGTGAACGCGGACAAAGATGTAAAGGAAACGGGAATCATGTAATATTATTTCGAACTAAAAACTGTACCTTCATATCAGTCGTCTAGCTGCACTAGCGACCTGCTTCTCCCATCCCAGAGCGTGTCCCTCCTAAATCCAAAATTTGTGCCCCTGGTGTATCCGGCTTGTCCGAGTCAGGCTTGTGGCGCCTATCATCATTGATCATCTAAACTTTACATATCAGTTTCAACAGCAAGCACTCGCCGAATCGAGTTCATTGTAAGTCTAAAACCCCTCACATTGAATACTTTTGCAGTTCTACCTCCGTGTTCCTTCTCTCACAATCAGCAGAGTTGGTACCTCGAGTTTTATAGCGCGGGAAACAGTTTGTTAACCGCAACGCGCGGGATCCGTTTGTGACTTCACTTTGCTCGGATTGTGACTTACTTTACTCCGCTCGGGTATCAAATTCGAAGTACAAACTAAACTTTATCTCAAGTTTGCACTGAAGCTTCGGAGACTGGTAGTCAGTGGAGAACTGGACCACACCATAGATCCATTTCTGGTAATTAGGCGCGTATTTATAATCAGCTCTCAAGAGTGACAGCGAGTTTGAGTTCGTATTAGAAATGTCATTCCAGTACAAAATTACCTGTCAAATCCGCACTCAATATTGCTCTCAATTTTGAGATCGCTTTATAAATACGACCCTAAATATATCTGTGAACGTAAACTAATTTGCAACCAATTTTATTCTCAACCTATCCTATATCCCTTCGTACCTAATTTAATCAAACATTTATCAATTTGAATACCAAATACTGGGAAGTAGTTGTTAATACAACAACCTGAAAATAATATTGCTATCATTAATTTATGCGAAACAACAAATCGGAAATTGCGGCTTGGGGCGTTATTTCACATTTACATGATGTGAATGATCAACATCAATAGTCAGACTATTATATTATACTGTGATCAAAGCAAGAAATGGTAGCTATGTGAATAAACAGCGTGAATTTAGAAAAACCGTTTTTCCATATTGGCAATAAACTGTTTTATATGTTATCCCATAATCATTCTGTACAAAAATTATTGGCGTCCCTTTCTGTTCTCTTAGGATAGAAAATGACAGGTTGTGTGCGGCCGAATGTCCCTATTTGTGTATCAACATACACATTTATTCAGCCATTTAAGCATGAAAAAGCAACAAACATCCATACAAAGATTGCCATTTAGGTATAATACCAGTAGGATGGAGCTAATAATGTGGAACAATTTGATAGGATCGGGCCCGCCGTCACAGGGAGTGATTTAATTAAGTTTCTGAACGCACCAGCCCGTCGGCTTGAGTGCTGACTGAGAGCTATGAAAGAGATGCCACAGAAATGAGCTGCCACCATATAAACGCTTCTCTTACAAGTTGAATTTATTTTGGAAAGAATAACTACTTGACTCGTATCATTGTTATGCAATAATAAGAGTCAAGTAGTTAGTAGTTAGTTGGTTTCGAGAGATGGCGCTGTAGCGTCCACTTTGAAACATACCTACCACTAATTTCGCAGGATATTTGAATGTACGGTGGCCCAGCGGTTAGGGCACGGAACGCCCAAGATCGTGGGTACGCATCCCTCCTATGTGAAATTTTTGGCAGATGCCTATACTCTGACGAGTTGAGTAAACTGACAAATCTTGGAAATTGACGAGTTAGGGAAACTGACCAAATAAGGAATCTACCTCCTCTGCAGTAGATTCAATTTAGCACATCAATGTCGGATCTCAAACGAGTGTCACCGCCAAAGTTGTAAACCCCCAGTTCGCGAGTTCGCAAAACGTTTCCGATGTTCAGCCGCGCGTCTGCCCGCTTTGTTAGGGTTCCTTACACTAGAATGTTGAAGATGAACCAAATCATGGATAATAAGTAGTAATGCGTGCTAGATAGATCACGACAGTTGGTACTTGCCCGCTTTGTAAGAGTTCCGTACATTAACATTATGAACCAGCAGCAGCGGTTCGCTCCGTAGCTTCATCAGCCACACATTTCCACAACAGTCTACTGCTGGACAAGGACCTCTCCCAGTTAAAAAATAAAATTCGTCCTCATTACGCTTGCCAGGTGGTTTGGTGAACGCAGTGCAAGATTATATTCACAGAAAATGCTGCTGCCTGTTCCCTAGATTTACCACTGTCTCCTAACGACACACGTAAGGATAGGCTTGGCTTACCATATATCCCGGTTTCAGGCATTGGTCCCGGCGTCCCGCACCCGGTTTGGCATTTTGTCCCGGTTTGTCCCGGTCAGTTTAGTTAAAAGTAAAAACTATTAATCATGTATACGGTGCAGCGAGTATCACTAAAATGTTGCCAGCTTTGAGGTTTGTCCCCATAGAACCCTTCTTTCGAACACGATTCAATCTTGCCATCGTTTTATACCGATATTTATCTTCGTTTTGTTTCCGATTCGGAATCTCGGCAGGAATCCGCTCCGTTCGATCGAGAGCATCATTTTTGGAGCAATTCACAACTTTTAAAAGCTTGCCTATGTGGTGGTAGTGGTCTGAGCCTTGGGTTCCCGAATCGGATGAAGTAGGTTCAGTTCCGTCAAGCAAGATAGAAAAAAATACTTATTATTCTATTAATAATTTACTTACGTGCTAAATATCCAGATGACGATGCCATTGCCAGTGACAGACGTGACCATCAGCATTGTGTAGATGAGTGCCAAGCAGTAGTGCCAGTACTTGTTCACCGCCGGGAAGTTCCTCCAGTGGTCGTGGACGAGGTCCTGATGCTCCTCGGGAATGTTCCACCCTAGCATGTGCTCCCCTACCTCCTGTGTTACCCTGAACAGCAAGGTAGTATCAGTATCTGCTAAGTGCATCAAGATCATAACGAAAAAATTATGACATATATTCTCATGTATTTGTCATAGCAAATAAAGATTCTGAGACAGATTTGAGGATGGAACGACCTCACCAAGTGCCTGAAAGACACTGGCATCGAGTCGTAAGCTCATGAAATCATTAAATCTTAACTAAAATGGTCACTTGTCATTGTCTATCCTGAGAGAACAAAATGGGACGGCAACAATTTTGGTTACGATTTACTTAGGTAATGCTCTTCACGAATCGATAGCACTGGCTTTACAAAACAACACACAGACGGAATACAGCAAAGTTGCTTCGCGACGGATTCTGGAGGGGAATGGTCGCAAATCTTCTCCCCTAAGAGCCTAGGATCATACAGCCATTCTTATGTACAGATGAGGCAAAAAATAGCTGAGTAAGCAAATGCAGAAACCTTTTTGTGTTAATGTAAAAAGTTTTGTAGTTATAAACTCGTGGATAGATTTCTTTGCGGTCTAGTTTTGCAAAAGTGGATAAGTTTGGTAATAATTTTCGGATTCGTCGAAACTTAATTAAAGCTTTGGGATCCTAAAAGTCAAGTAAAATAAAATTACTTACATTTTGAGAGGGTAGGCCATAGGGCCTATTCCGCTGGTGTAATTTGACGCCATTTTGTCTGTTTCACTCAACAAAATGGCGGACGGAAAATAAATAAACTCGAAAAATCTAAAGCATTTGCTAGGTTTTTTAAACTAAAACTACGGAAAATAAACTATGTTTTTTTTAATCTGACGAAGTGAGTAGTCCGACATAAGTGTCGCTTCTCACTTGTAGTTCGCGGGAGTATTACCGCTGTTTTATAGGGCGTACAATGCGTGTTCCTTAATTCGTTAATTCAATAAATTGTAAAGCTTCTCTAGTATTTGGTCAAGCGTAAACCGTTATGTCGATTGGTTCTCAAACTTTAGAACATGATATGAGAAAAATAATGCTGTATTAATTCTGCTAAATGATTTAAAAAATATACGAAAAATAATTTGATCAATAGTAATCACAAATATATCTTATCATAATAATAATATATTCCTCCAAGACGATTTTCGGTGATGGCGGCCAATCTCCTAGAGATATAGGTAGCTAGTAGTTAGCTAGCAGGTAAAACATTCGTTTTAAACATACTCTTCAAAACTAATGTTTTACCTTTCACTTCGTTACATACATACATACATAAAATCACGCCTTTATCCCTAATGAGGTAGGCAGAGCAAAAACAACCAAAACATAGGCTGTTCCGCCACGTCTGACAAGTTTCGAGGGCTAATACAGATGATGATTATGTATATTGCTATAGTGACGGGTTGTCAGCTCATCGCCTTAATTGCAATACACTGAAACCCTCGATTCCCTTAGCTGATTTTTACAGCATGCCCGGGAGGAGATACAGCCGGCACATTCTATGTTTTTCTATCACTCCCAGTCCAGCATGGAAGTTCACTTCGTTTTTCATTTAATTTGTATAACACCCCTTCCCTCAGTTGCCCTCAATCCTACTACAATAGTTTATAGGTCACATTTTGTCATGTATCTCTTTATAATGCTAAGTACAAGGACTTGCTCCTTGCCCCTGTGACCTACTAACAATTCTGAATCAGTTTATTGGAAAACAGGACTCTACCTACCTACTTATAAAATCTATATATCTGTAAGTAGACAGGTAAGGTATGTTCAAGTTTGAAACTTCGAACGATACCTATACGTTTATCATAATGAAAACATCACAGGAAAACATACTTAGGCTCGTATTTATAAAGCCATCTCAAGATTGAGAGCAATATTGAGTGCGGATTTGACAGGTCATTTTGTATTGGAATGACGTTTCTGATGCGAACTCAAACTCGCTGTCACTCTTGAGAGCTGATTATAAATACGGGCCTTATAATGAGACCCTTCTGACTGATAAGATTCCTAGGTATTTTATCTATTTTATGTTACGACTAAGCCTATGTAACGACCAGTATCAAAGACAGCGACCGGGACCGACGGCTTAACGGAATCCTTTTTCTTTCAGACAATCAGGTGATTCAGCTTGCATTGTCCGAACCAAACTGGGGACAAATCTCACAATGTGATTAATTAACAAATATCAAATTCGTGTTCCACCCTGGGGATCGAACTCGGACCTCCGGATTGGGAGCCCACGGCTCCGACCACTAGACCACGGAAGCAGTCTTCAGTGCAAAGCAATTATGTTCGCAGCTTGCGGCCGTGAGCACCGGGCTGTATATGATGAAGTGCTGGAGGAATTTATGAGCACCAGTTATGAGCAAAGGGGATGATTAGGTGCTTTATTACAAAATAAGTGCCTTCCGCTTTAGAAAGCTTTACGCTCGCGGTTTGTTGGTTTTTACTGCATATTTTAGGTATTGGTGCCTATTCTACAAACGCACTTATAACTTAAATAAAACTATTCTCCCACACGACAGCCATAGATTTTTGATTTGACAGGATTATAAAAAATGGTAAAATTACATCCTGTAATAAATACATATCTCTTTCTTTCTACAAATTGCCGGGAGCGCGCGGGGTCGATGGAGCGTCGCTGTATAAATTTGAATAAATGACAGCGGCCCGGGTGCAAGCTTTGTTAGAACATCCTGCATTTTTCATAAAAGAGATCATACACAAGCCAGTATGAACTATGAAGTGAGGGAAGGAAGCCTTTTAAAATGTGTGCAGTTTGCGTTGCGAGCACCTTATTTGTTAAGTAACGTCAGCACAGTATAATATATGAGTCTGACGTCAGACTATTGAATTATACTGTGACGTCAGCGAGACATCTTTGGTAGAAATTGAGAAGACAAGGATTTTTGCTTTCAAAATCTTAAATTGGTCGCAGACTTTAAGACTCGTATTTATAAAGCGATCTCAAGATTTAGATTAATATTAAGTATGGATTTGACAGGTCGTTTTGTACTGAAATGACATTTCTGATACGAACTCAAACTCGCTGTCACACTTGAGAGTTGTTTATAAATACGGGCCTAATACTTCTGTTAGGTAGATCCTGTATATTGGTAAATCTTTTATTTTAAGTACCTACTTTGTCAGGTGTAGGTATAATTGTAAGGAATACCTAGACAATAATTTTTTAGTTTGGTTTTACCCAGGTTACTCTGCTAATGTCATGGTCCCTAGAAATATTAAATGTCCACATAACAAGGAAAATCTTCTCCATCATACCTAATCATAATCACAAGTTTATTGGCAGAACGTGCGTATCATCACAACTTTTACCTTCTAAATATGACTTCATTACTCTTTATAGGCACATCTTTTAATGATGTCGTTTACACACCTAGTTACTTTCTCGCTCGTCATACCACAGAATATATAATAGTACTAGTCATACTTAATTTGCCCAAATGTACAATATAAAAACATGTCGAGAACAAAAAAGATATATACCTAGTTTACCTACTTATTTTTTTCTATTGGTTATTTTAAACCCGCTGAAAATCTGCAAATACTTTAAAAGCAAAGCAATTTAAACATTAACACAGAGCTAGTTTCAATGAGCCCCAGCGGTAAAATGAGGAAAGTGAAAATGATGCCTGAGGGGAGCAATTTTATTTTAAAAATTATAAAAAATAAATTTCTTCCGATTTTCTCACTAAGACATCAAAGCGTTTTACTTTGCTTTTTATAAGCAAACAACAAGTTAACCTTCTGTACAAATAAATCGAATTTAAATCTTTGGCTTTCGCTCAAGTTTGGCTAGGACTTTTCAATACATAGTTCTAGGACACTTAACTGCTTTACCTACTCTGTAAGGTAGGGCGGCGCGCACTTGAGACAAAACAATCGCAATACATTCGCTTCTCTCTTGCAGTGGGGAAAAGAGATATCAGAGCAGAGTGCAGAAAGGAGACTAACGACTGTCGCGCAACTTAAGCGCCTAAGAATTCGAAAGCGCTATGTTTGCCGGAAAACCCCGTTGAAAACAGCCCTCAGCCAGAAATTCCCGCGCTCTGCTCAAACTTATAATGACATTTAGATATCCTTGTCATCGGACCGAAGAGGGGGCGCCACCTCTCGGGGAGAAATGGCGGCGAAATTATCGAGGAATATTTCTGGATTTCCAACCATTTGACATGTAATTTACTCGGGCTTCAGCTCCGAAATGATTCAAGGGTGTTATTGTCTGACGATTTAATGTTATTAGGAGTTCTCCGAGCCACTTTCCTTCGGTTAAGATTGAAAGCGAACGTCATTACTGAGGATATTTAATTTGAATGTTTTACCGATAAGAGGATTACGGGGGAGGGAATTTGGGTCGGCTTCTTTTTCATTAAATAAATGGTTTGAGACTAAATCTTGACAAATGTTGTCGGTAATGGGGCTTAAAGACCTTGAAGATTGCATTATAAGCTGGGTTCATTACGTCACGTGATATTGTTTCAGGGTTGTGGGTAGTCTGAACGCAAGGACACTCCTTAAAAGGCCCACGACATGTGTTAGGTAAAGAGTTTATACAACATTTTTCAGTTTTGATTTTGCGTCATCCTTATGATCACTATTCTGTTTATTTTGTGCTTAAGTCTTTGAACGTATCATCTAAAAATGTGTTTCTAGACTAGAGACAGGTGTATGTAGAGATTGAAGAGACAGGTTGTAACTAAATTGCTTCTTCTGTCGTATTTACTATTTACTTACAATACTGAATACAAAATCCTTTACCGTGCCCCCCATCATGACGCGACGTCTAACAACATGACACACGCCTGAGGTGAGGCGCGACCGGCGCGACATCCTACTGTACGACTAAGCTGTAAATAAATGCGGCGAAAAATGGAACTAACGCCGCCATCTTGAGATTTGACATTGATTTGACAGTTCTCCTTATACTGCAGCGCTCCCGCCCACGTTCATTGAGAACCGTGTCGTACTCTACTCTGTGTGACGTGTCATGTTCATGTCACCTCGACAACTAAACGCAAACTACATACTCGAGCATAACAGCCTGTTTAGGTACTGTTAAGTTTTGTATTTCGAAGCATCTGGCTGGTTATAGTTATAGGTAGGTTTATACCCAAGTTATCTTGGCTATAACATTAAAGCTTGATGTAGCTGTATGTCGTCACAAAAACACAAGTCCGTCAGATATTCCAGCAGGACTTGCTTTCTATCGTCACGACAACAGACCAGCAAAGTAGAAGGCGATTTTTAGTTCGTCATTTTTCAGGAATTTTATGAGTTAGGTGGTACCTCTCTGTATTACAGGGGTCCCTTGAGAAGATCCCATGAAAAACCATTATTTACTTTTGTAACTTACTACGTTTCCAGTCAGTTGAAACGCATAGAATATAGCTAGTTTCTCATGACCGGGTTTCGGTACCTTTTAGTAGGTATCCATATAATAGGATATCACAGCTCACCTAGCAGTTTCAGGTGGAATGTGCGGACGGAAGAGCACTTCAGTTAAACGCATCCGCATTGTTCCATCATCGTTGACGCGGCGTGAATCCAGTTGAGCTTCGTTTCCAAATGACAAAAACCCTTTCGAATCGAACGAGGTGGCGAAGGAAACGTATATTCATTGACACTTCGATGTTCAACGGTGGTTTGACATCGTAAAGGCGAATGTGGAGTGAAGTAAAGCATCAATGGAAGTAAAATTCGTTTACAGGCAATTGTCATCATGATCATGAGCGCCGCGTAATGCTCCCATTTGGCGGAAATGTGGAAAGCGCGCGGCGGTTACAGCTGATGTCATGGCGCCATTTTGTTTCCAATGTGGTTTGGTTTGGCGCGATTTGCCGCGGTCCGGTCCGTGGCGTTTCGCGGCGGATGTATTGGATTTTGCAAATGAGCACCGACTTTATTCAGCTGAAATGTTGTCCCAGTAGGGACAATAGGTCGTTGCCTGTGAATCCCACTAAAGTAATATTATAAATGGGAACGTTTGGATGTTTGAACCGGAGGGAATACCGAATGCTGGCCTCCAAAATTCAGTATGAAGATGGCACTCCATGATGATGATGATGTACTTAAACACAATCCCTATTGAAACTTTGGCAACCACAGGGTGGAAGTTAACGAGTAGATTTGTATAAATCGTCTTTGTGTTAAGTGGTTTATTTAGCAAACTAATTGGTATAAGGATTAGCGTTTTGGTAGCGCGTCGGCCTGTAACCGTAAACCCGGCATTGGGCGTTTTCCCACTAGACGGCACGTCTACGGCACGGAAACGGCAGGATGACAATATCGTCACGATACCGTGGCTCTGTTTTTCCACTAGACGATAATATCGTCGACGGCAGTGAGGCACCCTGCGGGCACACCCACACACACACAACCTGTAAGTCTGTAACACATGCAGTTTGGCAGGCCGGCAGACGACGTCACCACAGTATAATTCAATAGTCTGACGTTCTTATATTATACTGTGACGTCACCGTTGGGAATCAATGTCGTGCTGTTGCCGTGACGTTGCACGGCAAGTGAAAAAGCGTGTCATATAATTAATTTCATTGATTGTCATACATTATCTCTTCCACGGTATCGTCGATGTCGTGTCGTTGTCGTTGCCGTAGACGTGTCGTCTAGTCGGAAAACGCCCAATAGAACCCGGTATTAACCAGTTTAGCGGCTACTAAGTCCTTGTAACAACAGTTACAACTTGATCCAGTCAACGTTTGGCTGCCGAGAGAGAAGGGTGCCGATTCTGTTGTAGACACAACTTAACTTATTTTAGTTTGGTCTTGTCACTTTCTATAATTTGAAAAAAATTAGACAGTAACACAACAGCTGAATATAATCCTGTCAAAGTGACGTATATTGCTTTAAATAAGATGAGACCGACGACACCATCTAGCATGCCGTCTTATTTTAGGCGTTAATAATGTCACTTTGACGGGATCATAATCAGCAGTTGTTTTACTGTCAAATATTTTTTTAAATTATAGAAAGAGACAGGACCACTGAAATAGGTTTAGTTGTGTCTACAACACAATCGGCACCATGATTGACTAAGTTATCTACCTTCAGCTTGATAAGAAAAAGTTTACTCAAACTAAGTTTTTACCAAGCTTTTAAAATTACTTAAATTTCAATCAAAATTCTAATTAAAGCGCTTATCATGTAATGTGATTTATTCTCGTAAGTTTCAAAAGTCTACAAAGTTTGACTCTGTGACGTTAAAAACAGACGAACAGTTCAAAGCAAATTTTAAAATAATAACACTCTACCATTTGTTTTATTTTATTTTCTTTTGTACCAAATTAAAGTCAATTATGAGCTTCCACATTTTGAATTTCACAATGTAAAATTCCTGGAATGTATGATCCACGAATTGATCGTTGATCTCCAAATGTTCGTTAAATGATAAATAATTTAGGTACATCAATCATTTGTTTTTCTGACATTAATTTTGTTAATTTAATTTTCAGTCCGCGTTGTCTTAACCAAACTGGGGAAAACCGCACAAAGTGATAAATTGACTATAGTGTCCCCCCGTGGGAATCGAACCCACGACCTCCGGATCGAGAGCCTATGGCTCAGACCACTAGACCACGGAGGCAGTGAAGAAACAACATAACCCTGTGTATACTTAGATACTAACTTCCCTCCTACGCCGCGAGAATCTTAAAAATCTCCAATGTAATGTCCCGATGCTCCCCAGGGTGCACTACACTACACACTGCACCCTAATTGCATCTGCGCCGCCCTCCCGATATTGCCTGCACTATGCACTTCTATCAAGTACATTGTTAGACGCCATATTTTTCCAGTTGGCTGTATAACGAATGCTATTGGTTAGGTAGGGCTTCCCTAAATATGAATTTTCTTAGCCCCCAAAGAAAGTGAGAATATTTCTGTTATTAAATAAATACCGGAAAAAACGAATAAATTACGTTATTTAACATTAAACGGAACATTTTGGAGTTCAACATTCCAGGAAATCAAAATTATTGATACCTATTCGTGTTGAAATCATCTTCCACCCTCGGCTCCAACAGACGTAGACAAGAAGGCCGCAAAACTTAAGTGGGACTGGGTAGGTCATGTCATCCGAATGCATCCAGAGAGGTGGGCAAAAGGCAAAGCTAGCTACTGACTGGGTCCCGCAAGAACGGCGGCGGCCTCGAGGAAGACCAAAAAAGAGACGGCGGGATGCCCTCACAGTGTTTGACACAGACAAGTCGGAAACAACCAAGGATCGGGAAGCCTGGAAAAAGAAATACCTTTACATGTTTCCTTCTTCCTTGTACCTTACGAATATGATGCAATAATACGCTTACAGAGTATAGGGAAAATTCGAACGTCTACCACAAGTTTTCCGAACTACCTACTTTATTGTCTATCAGTTAGTTTTAGTTCACTTGCCGGCGGCACTGTCTCTATAGTTCAATATGGTTCGATGCATCAAGTTTTGGAAACTAGACTAGCACATTTAGTTTGGGCGTTTCGAAATATGCCACGAAAATAGTGGTGAGAAAATTTCGAGGTAGAAACTATGTTAAGTAGTTTTTCCTTTAAGAAAAGTTCTACAATTTTATAATGTGGAAATCTATAGATTGGTACATGGTACGAGTACCTATTTAAAGGTTTAGTATGAACGTTAAAAAGTACCTAAACACTTCTTTAGAGGTAACATACAAATATAACGTGTAACATAAAGGGTATATGCATCGAGAAATGTGTGAATCTACCCATGAAACTGAACAACTTTCCTTAAGTTCCCATTCCCCTTTTCCCCGTTCCCTTGACTTCCCATACAAAATGCGCTATCAGCTGATGCATTTTGTATGGAAGGTAAATTTTTTTTTACGTTTTTCGACCTATGTTCCTTAAGGAAAGTTGTTCAGTTTCATGGGTAGATTCACACATTTCTCGATGCATATACCCTTTATGTTACACGTTGTATAAGTTGAGTAGTATTCATGATAGGTATACCTAGGTACCTACAACTCGCACCTTTAGGCCTATAAACTACAAAATAAAATACTTAGAAATACCTCTGATAGTGGCATAGAACAGTACAGTAGCCTCTTGGTGTCCCATGGGGCTTGTAACAGTCGGGGCTGATGCACTCTCGTGCGTGCGAATGTAGAGTTGCTTGCGTTGACACTTACTACCCCATTAGGGATACAGGCGTGATTTATCTTGCGTGTGTGTGTGATTCTTATTTATATTCGATCTTACGTTATCTATGATAGTGGTCGTCACACTAACCACGTCAGAGAAACTGATACCACTCGATAGAAGAAGAATTCATTTAATGTGTCGGTACACCTATGGTAGAGGTTCAGTAGGTAGTGGCCCCATGGTGCCCCGCGGCATATTTCCCATGGGGCTTGTATTGTAACACAATACATGTCGGGGCTGATGCACTCTTGTGCGTGCGAATGTAGCGTTGAGAGAGGTCAGTTTTCTTTTCTTCACCAATCGGTTTTATATTTATTCCGAATTGAATCTTTGCTGAAAAATAAACATAGGCTCGTATTTATAAAGCGAATTCAAGATTGAGATTTGAGAGCAATGTTAAATATGGGTTTGACAGGTCGTTTAGTACTGAAATGATATTCCTGATACGAACTTAAATTAGCTGTCACACTTAAGAGCTGATTATAAATACAGGCCATAGAATGTACCTAATATCTCTCTCCTCGTTCATGCTGTATAGTCAGTAGGGGGATTCGATAGGTGTATTGTATTGTAATTTAGTAGTAGAATATCGCTGACAACCTGCCGTTGATGCTCTACCTACCTTGAAAACTTTACAGTCGGGGTTGATGCACTTTCGTAGGTACTTTGTTATTGTTTCTAATGGGTTTGCTACTGACTTTATAGGCCTAGGTCAGTGGTGACTGACTCATAGTCGACGGTGGAGCGAGCTTACAAAGAATAAACCTGTTTGTAAGTAATAAGGGTGGTCAATTTTCTTTGACGAACGTTTTTTTTTTTATGGCTTTATGCTTCTTGCTACCAACTCTAATAAGTCATCTGGTGACCGGCGCAGCATCGACGATGGAGCGAGCTAAAAAAGTTTTTTTTTTTAATTAAATGAATGTGATTTAAATGGAAACGCAAGTAAAGGAAAAGTCGAAGTTTGCAAACTCCGTCGCTTCCATTCCAGTCCAGTAAAAATAAATTATTTTAATTTCAGTAAACTGTACTTCCTACTACGAGAGTCACATGTCTGTCTCATAGGAAGCGGAAGAGCATAGATATAGGCAATACAATTAGTGTACTAGACCTACCTACTATCACAGTATAGTACAAGAGGCAGTAAAATGACTTCGTACAAGCGAGTAGCAACAGTCAACTGCAACTGTCCTTACACAGACTCATTTGCATCATTAGGTAGATACCTACATGTAGTCGTAGCGAACTGCTACGAACCAAAAAATGTGGGCTGTATGTAGCATGTATGTACCTACCTACCTAGGTACCTAGTACCTACCACAAGGTACCATAAGTTAAAAGTTCCATTCCCATCTATCTGTCCAATATATTAGAAACTCCATAGTCCAATGATCCATCCCATTTCCATCCCAATCCCAGTAACTAAGTCAAATGTAATACTTGGAAAATTAGGTAGGTACCTTCACTTTCTAAACTTATTAACGTAACTACGACGACGCAGGAACCATAAACGTGAAATTCCTGAAACTTTTTATGCCCCTACGTTTTAAAAGTTTTAAAAGAAAACCATAGAAGAGGAAAAACGTGAAAAGAAAAGTGAAACAATTAAAAGAAAATACAGTTACGTTGAATTTTTTCAAGTTTATTGCCTACCTATTTTTTAATTCAGAAAACTACAGCTTCTTATGATAAAAGTAAAGTAGGTACCTAACTACTACCTTACCTACTTAAAACTTATTTCCTAATCGTTCCTACCATGTAATAGGTAACTATTTAACTAAGTAACTTAAATAATTCTAGAGCATTTCTTCAAACGCCGCCCACAAGAATCTCTAGGACTCTAGGTCTCTAAGTATCTACGAGAAAATGCCACAGCCTAGTGAATATTGGTCAATTTCATGCAGTTAGTACACAGAGGCCGTTGACTTGAAAAAAGTACAACGTATGCTGTCTCTTTTGCGCGTGCAGCCACACTCTTCCGTAAATCGAAATCAAAGCTCGTCGGGATTGGAGCGAACTGAAGTTCGCGCGCTCGTCGCATAGGCGTGAAGTCAGCTGAGTGTGGTTGCGCGTTCCGAATATTCATCCACAAGGTTTGTGTCAATGTTTAGTTCAAGCTAAGTTTTATCAATTTCAGTCAAATCGGCAAAATTTATCATTATTTCTCGACAAAATAAACAAAACAAATTTTTAAGTTTCATGTGGCTTGTATTGAGTTGACGTTTACAAAAATATTTGCAAAACACCCGGTACTCGCCGAGCCGGTCATGTGAAAGCGCTTACCTATCCTCGCAGGCATCGTATATGCGGAACGCACCCCGCATATACGATGCCTGCGAGGATAGGTTAGGCTTTCACATGAACGGATTAGGCGAGTACCGGGTGTGGATTTATTATAATATTAATGGTGTTGTGTTTGTGGAACCTGTGAATTGTGTTGTTTTTCTGTGACAATGGATTTTTGCCGTGGACAGTCGGACTGTTCGATATCAACCGTGTATTTATAAGGGTATGTATTTCGTATGTTTCTGGCCGATATTTTAGGGTTTCTTTAGTTTTTTAGGGGAGTTAGGCACTAGAAATGGTTTCTAAAACTATATTATATAATAAATTTCATGAACCAGTAAATTGTTTTTGTCAAAACACGGCGAAACCATCTGACAGGCTAGCGTTAGGTTATCGTCCAGTGATAACTTTCTACAATTTATTGGTTTTTATCAATTCCCGTCTAAAATGCATTACTATACAAATTCCAAGCATTCAATTTACCGAATACATATCCTTTTCATTCGATAGTTCACTCTATAAACTCTTGTATTTTAGTTCTAAAATACCTATATAGACTTGAAAGCTCAGTTTCCACTCCATACCTACTCATACCTACTTAAAAACAAACAAACAACAGTCACACACTGCACATGTTCCCTCAGTAACCAATCCATAAAATTTATGCTAAAAAACAAAATTTTATTCCTTTCTCAAACAATATAACCTTAGAAAACTCCACTCTTTTCTCCACTCAATAAGAACTCCAGCTAAAAAATCTTACCTTCACGTACATTCTATAAATCTCCAAACATTAATTAAATTTCTTGTTAAATATAAATTTGGTTATTTATGTGAAACATTTTAGAGTTTAAGTCTCTAAGAAAAATGCTCTCTAAATTATTTATTACCCTAATAAATCTTCTAAATCTCACAAGACAATGAAAATAAACAAGAGCCATATTTTTATTTACATAGCAGACCAGTATGGGAGTGTTATGATGTTTATACATTCAACATCTGTCCTGTTCTCAAGCTATTCAGTGCATTGTTTAAATTCCTGGCTAATGAAGGTATAAAAAATAATAATAAATGGCATAGAATGGCCTCAAGAAAAGAGTCATACAAGACATAGATCATTATTCAAATTGTATTTCAAGAGTCAGATTTGGATACTTTGCTACAGACTCATTGCCAGGATATGATCTATAAAATTTGTAGTATCATTTTTAAAACTGTGTGTGAATTATAGTTCAGGAAACAAAAAATTATCATGGGCATGTCCGCACCACCAGCTATAATCTGTATTTTATTTTTTCTGCTACTCCACAGGAAGTAATTATGTGTATGTGTCCTACAATAAGGCATATATTGCAAATTGCAAAGAGAGAAGTCAATATTATTATTAATAACCTCCGCTAAGTGGGAATGTTTGGATGTTTATATTGAACACATGTGCTCCTTGGGCTGCGGAAGATGATTCACCGGCCATATGGTCTGCGTCTCCTAGTCTCAGTTGTGCTTTAGAGGATAAATTATAAACATAATTGTATGATAATATCTTAATGATCATACTTACTCAATAGAAGTAAAGAAATTAAACTTTAAGTTAACATCCGGTTAAAAATGGAATACAGAAACCCTTTTTGAATATATAAAATGTAGAAATAATCTTTTCAATACTAAAAAGATGAACAGATTTAAATTCTTATTTTCTTTAGTACATTAAATTCATTAACTCAATTTACATCATAATCTTAAAAAACTTCTCAACAATACTTTTAACTCTAATTCTGAAAATATTATTATTCTAGAAATCTAGTCTGCTTAAGCCCAGACACTTTACTCTAAAATATAAACAAGGTAGATTAAATAAATATTCTAAATGTTACCATTAGGAACCATATGTTATAGGTGGTATACCAAGAAAAACAATACCAGATGTCTACTCTCTTTCATTCAATGCAAAGAATTTTATTCTGATTCCAAACCGCTGATGATGTGATGACACATCTCCTAAAATAGATTTAATTCAGAAGTGTTAAATTTTTTATCCTAGCCTATTAATAAAATTGGGTCATTCCTTGTTCTCCAGATGGTCAGATAAATCATTTACAAAATAATGATCTTAACTTGATATCTAGATAAAATTCATCACATATTTCACGGTACCTTTTATAAAATAAAATTGTACATAAAGAAATGTTTTGTAGTATTTTTAACTAGCTTACTAACAATAAAAATATCTTTCAGTCATCATTAGTTTAATATACTAATAATTTCTTAGAATTATGTAGATGTTTAAAATATATTTAACTGATAAATATAAGCTTGATAATATCTGATCGATCATAATATGAGCAAAAATATAGAGCATGACTTTCTATGCTGATATGATACCAGAAGTATCATACATTTCCATTCAGTATTTTCCATTAGGTTTCCCATAGGTAATAATGGTTAAACAATGCAATTATTTTTCACTTTGTCCATCCATTATGTTCAATCAAATACTGACTTCTGTTCAAATCACTCACCACTTAAATTAATTTCTCATAATCACAAGTGTTCTCTTGTACACTAAGAGCATTGAGTATATTATTTATTATCTTCTACTGCGACGTGTTTATTTATTGAACATACTTACTGACATATTTATTTATTTGTCTAGTGGCCTATTTAAAAGTTAAGGTACAACATAGTCCATGGTACACTAAACATGAAGAAGTATTTTACCCACCTTTTCTGAAAGGGTTCATGCAACCATCTTCCTTGTTTAGTTTGTACCACCCTTTTGTAATTTGAAATTTATAAATGTTTACCACAAAGCGATTGGACAAAAATCCTTGCGATTCTACTCGTATACCTTGTGTGCTAAGTGGCGCCTCTCATCTTACTCCAGGAACGTATGAATCACGCATCTCTTTCGTATCGAAGTATGACAGCATGCTTGCTGGCCTGCAATCATATCATTCGGTTTTCTTTTGACCGTGACCTTTCTCCCTTCCCCTTCCCTTTTGCTTTTTGATTTTTAATTTACCACAACGTGATTGGACAAAACTTGCGATTCTACTCGTGTACCTTGTGTGCTGAGTGGCGCCTCTCATCTTACTCCAGGAACGTATGAATCACGCATCTCTTTCGTATCGAAGTATGACAGCATGGTTGCTGGCCTGCAATCATTATCATTCGGTTTTCTTTTGACCGTGATTTTTCTCGAGGTATATTGCGGTCATTTCCTTGTAGAAATGTGAATGTCTTTGCAGAGCGAGTGATCCTTCTATACATATTCGTTACTATTTATTACATTGGCTATTATTAGGTATTATTTACTCATTGATTTACCATTAGCTTAATAGGGGGGGGGACGCAAAGTTGATATTATGAGTTATTTATCACTTTGTGTGATTTTCCCAATTTGGTTAGGATATTGCAGGCTGAATCACCTGATTGTCCGAAAAGAAAAAGGATTCCGTGCTTCGGAGATCGAAGGGCACGTTAAACCGTCGGTCCCGGTCGCTGTCTTTCGCAGAAACCACGTGAGAGGCCTATTAGCTGTGCTATTAGGCGTTTAAAAACTCTGACACCAGGGTTAATCAGGTCGATCGACTCGAAACCTACACGACAGAAGAAGAAGAAGGCGTTTTGCGCTCTGACTACCCCGTTAGTGACAAAAGTGTGACACAATCTTAAAAGAAGTCCTAAGTGAACAACAAACTACTTTGTTACTTGCAGTTAGATCCACAACCTTATCATATAAACACGCTGTAGTGAAGTGCACTGCACTTTGTTCAGTGTTGCCAACTTGCCAGTGGTAATTTATTATGCCTGCCTCCGCCATCATTAATATCATCTCATCTTGTAAGCTCTTTGTGGCTCCTTCAAGGCTTATTGGGTCTTCTTAGACGTACAGTGTTGTAATAAGAGTTTTCTATCTAGCTACACTAATGGGAGAGGTTCTCCCATGAAACTGGACTTTTCCCAAGGATCATACTTAGGTCGAAAAACGGAAAAAATAATTGCATATTTCGTATTTGAAAAAACCCTATACATGCTTTATTGTTGTTAATATTTTAGCTAAACTCTGCTCTCTTTATATTGGGATCTCTTTACCAGCGGTTTAAGTTTTATTCAAAAGATTGTTAGACGTTGAAAGAGGTTTGTTAATAAATTTAATTTATTTTCTCCAACAAATACTTGTTTACAAGCACAGACGAGTAATTGTTATACGTACTCAATGGCTGTTAATTATTATAATATTATTAATTTTGAAGCACCCATTCTCTCTGTAGCAAAATTATATTAAACTGTATTCGCCAAAGACAAAACTGAAAAAGCTTTTGGAATCACAATTCTTGGAAAATTTAGGCTCGTATTTATAAAGCCATCTCAAGATTGAGCGCAATATTAGGTATGGATTTGACAGGCTGTTTTGTACTGAAATTACATTTCTGATACGAACTCAAACTCGCTGTCACTCTTGAGAGCTGATTATAAATACGGGCCTAAGTTTAGGTCCACTCTAGGCATCACAGGCTTGCCTATAATCACACATTAGTGTTTTGTTACTAAACCAAGAGTCAAATAGAAACATAAATAAATCTGAACGGCTTACTTGTTTTTGCTGAACGGAGGGTTAGCCCTTGACGTTTCGACACTATACGACGAGAAGAATGTCACACACCTCCCGTCAATTGCGATTTTCGAGGGCTAACCCTCCGTTCAACAGAAACAAGTAAGGCGTTCAGTTTTCATCATGAAACACTTGTTTATCGTTTAGTAGTAAAATAGTCAAATAGAAATATTAAAACAAATTAAAATTACTTTTTCACTCACTAAGATCATACAATCTAAACAATAACACGTCATTCAAGACAAAGTACAAAGGTATGAGTAATGAATCTTGCATTAAGAAAGGCTCGCCTGCTTTATCGTCTAATTCGCCTAATTTAGCAACGTCTGAGGTCTTTGTAATGCACAATGGTGCCGATTCGGTTGTAGACACAACTTAAATTATTTTATTTTGGCCCTATCACTTTCTAAAAAATGCAGCTGATTATAATCCTTTCAAAGTTATGTTACACGCCTAAAATGATGATGTCGTCTTATTTAAATCACTGTACGTCAGTTTGACAGGATTAAAATCAGCTGTTGTATATATGTCTCTTCTTTTATTCTTTTAGAAAGTGACAGGATCAAACAAAAATAAGTTAAGTTGTGTCTACACTCGAATCGACGCCATTGTCTACATTAGATCGTGTTAGGTAGGATTAAAGCATGATTCAAACTAAGTTAGATATTCATTCATACAGAGTGTTAGGTCTTAGATTTATTGAAGTAGTTTCACTTTAAAAGTAAAGCTAAACAAACCAGCCATCCTGCAGCAATCAGCAGAGAGAGCCGTGTGTTTCAGTTTCGGTGTATTATTACAATTTATTTTGGGATGTTTGTCATTATAGCGATAGACGTGGCAAAAACGCCTTTTACTCGTAAGGAATGAAGGCGTGATTTTATGTATGTATGTAAATGTGCCGCGAATTCTCCCTCCCGAAAAACGTATATATCCGTGTTCAAACGGACGGAAATAATCGTCGGAATGTTCGTCGAATAGCTGAAGAGATCGAGCAATTGTGTGTGAATCTCTTTAGCCCTTAGCGGCGTGATCCCGTTAACATTGAGCAAAGACACATTGCTAGACGACTTGTCCTTGTTTTGGTACTTTTGTATTTAGATTTGGATTTTGGGTTCGTCTGGGCTGTATCGTTTATCGCTTTAGAGGCTTAACATTTTTTTTTAACAAGTACTTTATCCATTTCATTTCTAAAAATCCCTCTCAGAAAATAAGTTAAATATGAAAATATAACTACTTTGTCGTTTGATCAATTTTTGCTCTGTTAGCTATTTATTTTTCTAGTCTAGTTAAATTGTTTTTACGACAAGATGTTTAGGAAATTTAGACAGTAGACATATTGCAAGAATTCAGAAATTGTAAGAATCGTTTTACCATAAGAAACTTACGATAATATTGCTTAAAATAAATTGGCACAAACCAGGAGCAATTATGTGTCAAACTGGCAACCCCTAGCGTGATTCCAATATCCAAACATTATCATCGAGAAAGACACACGAGCGTCTGACGGCCTCGCAATCTGGTCACGATCTCCCCCATCCAATTTCTTTCGGGTTGGCTGCCTAATACCCCAGCCCTGACCTCCGGGCTGAACTGTGACGTCATCTGTCACGCAAAAAGAACTTATGGCACAAAACCATGTGTTCCAACTTCTAGCATGGTAGCTCAGACGACCTCTTAAGCCACTGACTGTCGTCACCAAAATTCACTGAATATTGAAATTTTGCTGCCGACAAAAGTAGTTTAAGTTGGTCGCCGACTGTAGTATTATATGAATTCACTGCAGCCTAACCGTAACACCAAATTTCTGTATGTTATGTTTATGTGTGTAGAGTCCTTAAAAATCCGTTCACGCTCTCCCCCATCCAATTTCTTTCGGGTTGCTGTCCTAATACCCCAGCCCTGACCTCGGAGCTGAACTGTGACGTCATCGTTCCACCATACGAGACGGTATACAGCCGGATGTATGGTCTGACGCTAAGATTTATGCGGGGAATCGCCGTGATCGCTGGCAGACTGAACTGAAACATATTCGTTTATGTACAATGTGAACGGGTTGATTCTCAATTCTTTAAGCAGAGTTTTTAAAACTGCCTCTTGCCTCATGATAGATATCCCAAAAAAAAAACAAAATCAAAAAGTTTTAATATTAAACGACGAGCAAGTGTTGTTCATATTTATAAAATATTTGGCTACTCATTTGTGGGTTTGACGGAGGTACGACGTTTCGACCATACGGCCATCGTCAGGAGCACGAAGAAGACACACCACCGCACGTCAGGTGTGATCTTCTACTTAATTTGTTGCTTATACACATACACGTTGTTATAGACTCAAAATAGGTTATAAACAGACCTGGGAACCCTTAGTATAACCCAGTTAATGGCACAAACAAAAAAAAATGATTTGCAAACTGGAAGAAATTGTGGTAAAAAGGAATATAATGTTCCTAGCTTTAATATACACGTACATTTTCGTAATATTGCAAACAGCCAGGCACCAAGTTAAGTCAAACGAGTATAATATGTCCCAAGATCAGTTTTATGAAAAATTTGTATTAGTATTCTAAGTAACGTGCAACGAATATTAATTACGAAATACATACCATCTCTTGACATATTAATTATGTTTATAGGCATTTATTTTATTAGCCATAAAATATTGATTGAAACGCGTCATAAAATGTAAGCACAATATCAATTCAAAATTGAGACGAGCCAAAGGTTTAGTATAACTTTGACATGTTTGAATATTTAACAGAATCGTAACTTTGGATGTTGAGCAAAGTGTATTAGTTTGATTTTTTTAAACTTTAAAATGGAGAGACAGAAATAAGTTAAAGTTGGTGTTCCTTTGCTAGAAGGAAAGTCCGTTCCTCGGTGCAATTTCTATACTTTTCTATAATGAGAATGTATTATATATATTTATATATATATTTTAAGTATTGTTCAAACAGCCTCTCTCTGATACTTCAAGTAGGTTTAGTTCACCCGTTACTCATTTTCCCTACGGTATTTTCAAGAAACAATGTAGTAATAATATCAGAGTAAATAGAAACCTTAATAGAGATTAACAATTAGGTAAATACGAGTACTTAGTTCTAAACAAAGATTTTGTTATCTCAACGTTTACAAACAATAATTTTCTCAACATTGGCTGAATACAATGTAAGTTAAGTACTACTGAGTACGATAACTTCTTCTTCTGTCGAGTGGGTTTCGAGTCGATCGACCTGATGAACCCTGGTGTCAGAGTTTTTAAACCGCCTAATAGCACATCTATAGGCCTCTGACATGGTTTGTGTAACGACCACTATCAAAGACAGCGACCGGGACCGACGGCTTAACGTGCTCCCGAAGCAAGGAAACCTTTTTCTTCTCGGACAATCAGGTGATTCAGCCTGCAATGTCCTAACCAAACTGGGGATAATCTCACAAAGTAATAAATTGAGAAATATCAACTTTGTGTTCCCCCCGGGAATCGAACCCAAGACATCTGGATCGAGAGCCCATGGCTCAGACCACTAGACCACGGAGGCAGTACGATAACTAATTTCATGGTGAACTCGAGACGAGTGGATCTATTCAAATACGGAGGCGAAACTCAAACAAGCGAGTGATATCAAGTTTACGACACAAACAGACAAGCCCAATACTGCGCTGTTTAAATACCTCCAGCGAAATTTCTGCCTTCAAATCTGTGGCACATCACATCATTCATACATACATAAAATCACGCCTTTATTGCTTATGGGGTAGGCAAAGCAAAAACGACCTAAACAAAGGTCGTTCTGCCACGTCTGCGACAAGTTTTGAGGGTTAATATTGCTATAGTTGTTGTCAGCCCATCGCCTAAATTGCAATTACACTGAAACCCTCGAATACCTTAGCTGGTTTTTACAGCATGCCCGGGAGGAGATGCAGCTGGCACATCCTATGTTTTTCTGTTACTCCCAATTCCCAGTCCAGCATGGAAGTACACATTCACCTAACCTTTTTGAACCACAGAAGCACAAATAATATTAATATCCATGGAATATTACCTATTAATATTTCTGGGTATAGTCTAAAAGACAGTAAATCCTAATTCCAGGCTTGATTGTATGGGGAGATCGTACATAAAATCATTTCTGGTAAGCGTTACATCGCATTCATCATGTGTTCAAACAACATGAAAAAAATTAAATTGGCCCTCCCATACAAAATGACTCGGGCTGCTCTGACGCCATTTGTATGAAAGGGTAAATTTTTTTTTTTTTCGATCTAAGATCCTTGCATGGGAAAAGTTGTTCAGTTTCATGGGTAGGTATATACCCTGAAGTTTAGTTAGCTAATTTTTTTATTCCCTATAATGTGGCAATAATTATCATGTTTTGGTAGACTCCACTACCTACATATACTATAGTACCTAAATTAACCACAAAACCACAAGGTTTATTATATTTCATTAAATTTTCCTGGTTCCCATCACACACCATCAATGAATTAAATTAGATATTTACTCACACATAGGTAACTATACCAATGTTACCTTTGAATAGAGTCTATTCAATATTGTGTGGAAAAGAACATTGTATCAGATCTGTTTTTAAATATTTGACCTAAATGTATATGGTAGCGTTTCCTAGTTGCATCTTCGGGAGAAATTCTTCTCTATTTGCGTACATTACATTGCTCTTGCTTGAATGTAAATCTAAACTATCTGTGTTCATATTGTTGTATTATTGGATAAAAGCTATGTGCAAGCTACGGCTCTCATGTTTGCGATATATCTTTATTAGTATCACAATAAAGGTAGTGTTAAAGTCTATTTTTAGTTGAGTGCATCAGACGTGAGCGTAACTGCTATTAATAAATTGAATTACGTCGTATAATGTCGGGTTTAATTACTTTTGTTATTTCATTTAGAGTAATATCTTCTGATGTTATTAGCTAAGTGATTCTTGTGGTAGATAAAAATATGTATACTTATTTTGAGGCTAGCAAAAATGCTTGATCTCATCTTATCTTATCGACGCCAAACAGCTTGCTGTGTCTTAACAGGCGTCTTCTGGGTTAGCTCGCTCCATCGTCGACTCTGTCACGGTCATCGCTGACCTTTGTATCTAGAGTCAAGAGCTAACCTATTCCAAGTAAAAAAAAAAAAAAAAAATACCTTATTTATCTATTAGTGTCCTACTGCTAGCAAAGACCTCCCTCCGGTCTCTTCACGACTCTCTAATTCTGTGCTTCTTTCGGCCAATTCTCGAGGAAGGCATCGAGCTCGTGTTTCCGCCGCCGCTTATTTTTTCTTAAGCATACTAAAATAAAATACCTACAGAAGAATACTGATACTCTTACTGATCTTATTATCTGAAATATACGAGCAATCTTCCTACATACGCGACAGTGACTGCGGGCTAAAAGCTAGGTTTATTATACGATATAGTATCAGCAATGAATGTTTATCCCACGCTATAACCGAGTGCCCTCTTTCTCTCACAATATAGTACACAGGAGCAGACTTGTTTAGAGTAAACGACAACGACACGACAACGGTTTGTCCACTAGTATTAACCATGTGAGAGACAGTTGGTGGTGATGGTGAATAAACTCTATGTATATGTACCTACCCTTGGCTTTTTGCTTATTTTTCCCATTAAACATAAACATTTATGTTGTGTACTCGCAGTTTGGTATCAAAGCAAAGGTCTTGTCTTGCTACGACGCGTAGGTAGATAGTCTTTCGGTATTCACGTTTTCTCTTATTTATGTGTAAAGTACGACATAATATTACCTTAAATGACGGGGTTAAAATATCAACCAAATGCGCGGTATTATTTTTCAGTGTTAAATTTCATTTTACTCTCTATTAAATTGTTATTTGGTACGGGATTAAATTGTTATTTGGTACGGGATTATTAAGCTTCTTCTAGGTATAAAATTATTTATGTGAAAGAACAAAAGGAATATGAACCTTGTCGTGCAAATATCCTGTCGGTTGGTGTAAAAATACGTTAGCCGATCACAATCCTCCACAATGACCACACTCACACAATACAATGCACTTCGCCCCAACAACGTACTGGAAATTACAGTCAGCTCTCTCTTTGTGCATCGATCTTGAGATCAAAAGAGATTCTTTGCGGGAATAAAGATAGATAACGGAAAAATAAAGGAAGGAAAATTTTCACTCGAGAACTGGACGGCGAAATTCGATATGAAAATGAGGGAAAAAGTTGCTGGAAGTTGATTTCAACGGTGCTATAAATAAAGAGAAGTTACACAATTCGAGAACGTTCTTTCTGTAGGTAACGTAGATAAATGTTATGTTATATAATGGTCTATATTTTCACCTGTATTGCTTATAGAGTAGACAGAGAGTCAACGGCCGAATTTTTGTTGTCTAATTTTGAGGGCATTTTAGGATTATGGGGGTCTGTATTTGCGCTCGTTGTATTGGACGGATTGTCAACTTATTGAATAAGAAATAAAATAATTGAAATGGGGCATCGGGCATGGCTTGAACTTGCGACCTTTGTAATACCGTTCCATCGCTCTGCCAAATGAATTTCAGCCTTTAGGGATTATCTTTTTCCGATCCATCAAAGAAAGATCAAACTCATCTATAAACAGGTCAATGACCACAGTGTAGTGAACTCAGTTTATAAAATGCTGATTCGCTCTTCCTCTCGTTTGTAATTTATGGTAATGGCACGGATCCGGGAAACAAACTTAAGACATTGCCAAATACTTCCGACTCGAAACTGCTGGGCATTTCGGCCGGATACGGTATAACATCCCAGTCTACCATTTCATCCGAGTTTTAAAACACTGAATGTTTAAAATTGGGCTGTTCTTTTAAGAAAGTTTTTTATTTGGGTAGGTATTACCGAAATGCGGATTGCAAGATTTTTTGACCAAATGGAACCAAAGGTAACCATAAATTTGATAAGTACTCGTACTTATACTAAAGGAAAACATAATTATTATGAGGTGGCGATGACCGCGATGACACAGCGATGACGTACGTCGTGCGTGCAAGCCAAAAAGCACCCTATAACGTAGAACTAGCACAAGCGCCACCTCGAAGTATCCTAACCCAGGTATAACAGTTTATAAGCGTGAAAGGCTCTATGGCCTTTCTGATGATTGTCACTGTCCAAAGAACACGAAACGCATCAGCTCTGCGGAGTTCAGGCCTAAAGGCTGCTCCTAGAGAGTTGGATTCCGTTCCATTCCAACAAGCTAAGGCTCAACAAGAGCAAAGCTCTTGCAATCCAAAATTTTTAACAAACAGCTGCTCTTAGAGAGTTGTAATCCGTTTTCTTCCAAACAAGCTAAGCTCACTAGAGCAAAGCACTTGTAAACCAACTGACATGCTGACACTTCAGCATCTGAAGAGTCGAAATGAAGACGAAACAGTGGTCAACAAAGAACCAATGCGCTTCGTGTTTTTCGACGCATTCATCAGAAAGGCCATAGAGCCTTTCACGATACTTGCCAAAGATTTTAGTTTACCGAAAGATTTTACTACAAGAAAATGTGTAGTAAAATCTAAGAACATAACAATGACGCGTATAATAAACGCTCGCGTGTAAGTGCATGTTTAAGGGTCTTTAGGGGCTCGTTACTTCCTAAATGTTTCCCAAAAGTGTATTCTGTATCTGTACGGAGGCTTCTCGTGAGGTGTAATGGTGAAATGTTTCCCGTCTTTAAAACGACCTTATCCCTTCAAACCTTCACATTTTGCTGGACATAATGTACTTAAGGTTTAACCCTTTACGGCATACGAGTCCAAATATGACCACAATTTTTTTATCAGTTATTCTCACTCAGTAAAGGTAACTAAACAAAACTAAACTATCAAAAATGGGTGGTCATATTTGGACTCGTATGCGTTAATGGTTTAAGTATGTGTTTTATGAAGAAAAGTTTGGAACATAGGTATGCCGGGTGTAAAATATTATTGGCTTTTCCATACAAATTGTGTGATCAAGGTGGTCACTTTGTATGGGAAAGTAATTTATTTTTTATTTCCTGAAAGAATTTCCTGGTTATTCAATGTTCAGTTTCGTTGACTGAGCAACACTTTTCAGTATTCGGTACATTAAATGCACCCCGTATAGGTACTTATGTTCCTTATTTTTTTTTCAGTAATGCGAATCTTTTAAGACAGAAAAGAAAATGTGCATTGACTGGATAATCTTTCTTTGATAAATTTAAAATAAATATTTACTTACAACAACATCAGCTTCTGGACAGGCTTCTCCAAAGAGGAGGTAAAATCAGTACCTATTCATAGCTGTTTTCCAATACCAAATTTTAAAGTTCGACGCGTCGGACAGCAGTAGGCATCAACTTTTGAAAATCGCCAATAACTTGACCTCGTTTCGTATTTAACAAGGTCTATTGAGTCTTGAAAAGTTGCAAACTAGTATATTGCAGTATTCCAATTCCACACCGAGGGCTTCCCAATTCCCTCGTTGAAAGTTATGAGTTTATGACCGCAGAACATATAATGCGATATTTTTAATATGAGCATCTGCCTGTGTTATCTAGAGGTCAGAGTCCTGGGCTCTCGATCCGCAGGTTGCTGATAGATATTATAAAATTAGTAGATACTTTGTGAGATTGTTCCCAGTTGGCTTAAGCCAATGCAGACTATATATAAGTCACGTACCAAGTAGACGATTCCATGATTCGGTGCTGGGTCGTTGTCTCTGATAGTGATAGAACACAAACCACGTCAGAGGTCTCTTATTGGTTTAAAAATCCAGATTTCATCGGGTCTTTCAACCCAGCAACCCATAAGTACAATTAGTAGGAAACGTACCAGAAACGGATAGTGGTTGCTCAGTCAACGAAACTGAATGACTTTAACCAGGAAATTCTTTCAGGAAATTAAAATTTGTTTGAGTTTGTTGTTAGATAGAGGTGGCAATTTAGTATGGGAAAGTCAATTTTGTTACAATTTCCTGGTGAAAGTTGTTCAATTTTGCTGACTAAGCAACCCCTATTAGTTTCTATTACGCTGTCTCTTTCACGCATACCACATCTAGAACTTGCTAAGTTTCTCGTTGAAAGTTATGAGCTTACGACCTCAGAGCATATGTTGCGAATTTTATTAATATGAGTCATGCGTTTTATGAGTATGCATTAGAACGCTGTATAATTTCTACTTACTCTTTAGCTAATAAACGTTACAAAGTATTTTCTGTAATTAGTTCTCCATTGTCGGTTTTCTTTGGCGTCAATGTGTACAAAGGAAAGTTTGGCTTAAGGCTACTCTTAAGGCTACTTTTACGAAAAAGTCAGATTTTTTACAGGTGATGTTTTCTATCACTCCAGGTGCAGCATGGAAGTACCTATACTCTACAAGCCATTTTTCTCCTAAACTGGCAACACAACGTTTAATCTCACGAAAATTATGGCCCTGAGTTGCATATCCATTGTGCTCGAGCTACAATGCGTTTTAACCCAATTACCTCCGGCTTATTAACTCTTGTCATGATCCTAGATAGCTTGCATAGTTAGTAGGTGCAAAGCTGCCTAGAATCCCAAGAGAGCTGGTCTGGGTTTTTGACTGAGAATTCATAATGGACCTACAAAGTTAGTTGGTTGGTTTGGTGCTTCTTCGTCTTCTTCTCGAGTCAATAGCAAATTTAAATTCTTGACGCCCAGAACGTGGCCACATCGATAGGCTTTTGGTGATTAGTTGGTACCATGCACCCTTTAGCGTTAGTTTGTGTAAAAAAAAATTGCTGACCAAACTTTAGAGTATGAGTGAACCTACTCATGAAACTTAACAACTTTTCGCTTTGGGCCGCCCATACAATATTTTGACCTATATGTTCTTTGGAGACTCAGTTTCATGAGCTAGTTTTATTTGCACGATCTAATATTTGTTGATTTTACGTCGTCAATCGCTCTATCGTTAGTCGACCTTGGTAATCACAAAAAAAACTATACTGTATCCAGCATGTAAGTTTTTATTTGTTATATTTATCGTTTTTAAATTAGGCCTTGCTTGATCATCCAAGATTGGTTCGGCTTGTCCCTCGTAATCCGGGAAAAGGAAAAAAACCAAACGAAGATGCGACTAACCCCGGGCGACGACGGAGCCTTAAGAAGATTTAAATTCAGTTGGAATTTATCAACAAAAAAGATAAATAGATTATCACGGTCAGCCAAAGCTGAATGCGAAATCTTAAAAAGGACAAGGACAGGCTAATTATTATTGTGCTCAAAGAGGTTTTCCTGTTTTAGTACTTTTTCGGAGGATCAGACAACTTTTTCAGACATTGTATTTCAGCCTTTTTGAAGGCTTTTTGTGTTAAATTAAATAATTAACCCTTTGATCAACTCAGGGCATAATTTCCATCCTAGACATGAAACGATCGTAAATAAGAATGTACCAGACCAGATACTTATTTTTAGTGATTGGCTGACAAACCGTCAATACAGCATTAGGTACTATACAACCTTATCTGAAATGCCTCTTAAAATTTATCGGCCATAGAAAACTCGGCTGTTATTACATTTGCGGCCAGAAAATGTCTACTACCTGTGGAAATTCAACGATACAGATTTCAACACCGTGCTACATAAATGCGATTTTACCGTTGTAAGTACAAAAGTTATTCTAGTGATACCGTTCTAGTATTTTGGGTTATTTCTTGAATACAGATGCAGTTTTGAAAGAATCTTAAGCTTTGTGTGCATTTCTCCAGGTGCGACCCAAAGGTTTCCCGGTCAAAAACATAATATTTGCTAAAGCGCGGCTTTCTCAGGCAATCCGAAGTCTGTTTTATTGCTGGATCTTGCTTTTTGGACGTACGGCTGGCCGCAGCTCAACTTATCCTCCTGTGGACTCTCTATCCACGCAATAAAGTAGAGTTTTGTATGTGTCTTTAGCTAGGTATATCCCTGTTCCCGCGAGAAACGTTCATTTCTCCGTTGGACATGTAGGTTATTTCCAGTAAAAAGTTGCCGCTCTAGAAATCTGGAGATGAAAAGGTCTCCAGCGCGTCGTCTACTTTGTTCTTATCGATATGAATAGGCCCTTTTGTCATGACGATTCGCACTTTCATAAGCACATCTTTGAAGTATTAAGTAAGTATTTGTTTGTTATTGGTCCTATGTATAACGGGAGTAAAAAAAAAACTGATTAAACTTTAGGGCGTGAACCTAACCATGAACCATGAAACTGAACATCTTTCCCCAAGAAACATGGACTGAAATATGAAAAAAACATTTGGCCCTCTCATATAAAATGACTCGAGCTGCTAACACTATTTTTATTGTATGAAAGGGCAATTTTTTATTTTATTTTGACAGAACTTCCTTGGAGAAAGTTGTTCAGTTTCATAGATAGGTTCACACCCTCAAGTTTGTTCAGAACCTTTTTTTACTCCCTGTATTATTAACCGCATATTAACCATTAAAGTCGGTCTCCCTCTGTGGTCTCCCTAGATTGGTGGTAATTTTCATTCTAGCCACGCTTGACGAGGGATTGACAAGTTCATTTTGAGATATTGTGTTCGTTGCGAAGGCTGCTTATTTCCTAGATTTATCCCCTAGCTAGTAGGTCGGTTAGGTACTTCATGTGAGGTACTGTTTAATATAGTCTTCTTTCTTACTTGAATTACAATTAATTTGAACATGATTGTCATAATGTAGGTCGCGCTCACGTTATGAGATTAGGTAAGGCTCATTCACATGGTCTTGCGTTGAACAGCGTCAATTTAGACAGCAGACAGATGCTACAATAAGATAGGGCGACGTGACAGACAGATTCCATAAACACACAGATTTCCCTACACGTGATATGTATTATGACTGCCTATACATTCTATACTACGCACAGTACTACAGGTACCTTTGCCAGAAGAGGGCGAGGGTTGACGAGAGGACGTTTTTTCGAGTTTTTGTACAACTTTACCATTCTCGAGACGAAAAAAAAACTCAAAAATCGATTTTTGGTTGGGTTAGAAAAGAACAAGTTTTCAGCTACTGTGAGCGCCTTAAATTTTTAATAAATAAAATAAAAATTTTGTTAATAAAGGAAGGGATAAATAACCCATTTTTGTAACCATCCCAAAGAAGAATATGTTAAAATTAATGACTTTCTTATAGGGTATCGGTATTTTTGTTTATTGAACTAATAAATCTGAACAGCCATTATCATAAATCAAAGACATATTAAAAATACGTTTAAATTCTGTCAAGATTATTTGAATTTGAATTATTATGACTTTGAGCATTTCCTTCTTTTTACTTTATGCCGGACTGAAAAGAAAATGTCTGCCTATCTATAGAATGTGCCAGCCTTCTACAAAATTTAGATTTCTTTATATTCATAAAGCGTTATTATGACCATCTAAGAACCAGCCAGTCATCAATTTCGCCGCTCAGGACAAGGGCCGCAGTATCTTAGTTGGCTAAAGCGTTGGGATGGTATCCAAAGACGCAGGTTCAAATACTTTCTGCGGTTGAAATTTTATTATTTCTCATATTCTAGGAATGGGTCAAAGATTTTAGTGTTCTACATACCTACCTATTAATGAATTTTCCTGTAGAAATAACATTTGTTTTGGTAGTTTCCGACTGACTACATAAAATAAACAAACAGAAACTCATCATCAATTTCACCTCCAAACTTGTAAACACATCGCGGGAAAATAACACTAAAGTTTATTTATCTTGAATGTTATGCTAACCCTAAATCAATTCGAAATGTTAGTGAGTCAGCATTAACATAAAAACATATATGAGCCTTGAAGGTTTATGTTATACCCTGAACTTATAAACAGGCTGTCGCTAGAATTGTATAAGCCTTTTATGAGCTATGTTCCATAATGGAGATATAGGGTGTTATGAAAATATTGTTTTAAATGGTATTAGATTGTATAATTTAGGTATTGGTAAAGTGTACTCAAATCAGTGACATAAGCTCTGACTTTGTGGTAATATACATTATACACTCCACTCCACGGTTAAGATTTATACAATTTTATACACAGGGTATTATTTAGGTAAAGGACAGCTTCCTGCTAACCGATGGGGCTTCTTAGTAAACGAAACTGAACAACTTTCAGTAGTAATTTTATTGGAAATTCATACATGGAGTAATGGGTAATTTATTTTTACCTTTTTCTGCCTGTATATTGTCGTCGTCATAGTTTAATAGTTTTCTTTAGGCACAAATAAGGTACACCCTGTATAAGAGTAGTAATGTGCGTACAAGACGACAATAACCCACATCCTGTAAATATGTACGATGTGAGATCCGGTCGATGACCTTTGGCAAAAATGCGGGGCTAGACAGAAACGGGTAACGACCTATCTTACATGACTGGGCTATTATATCAAGCTATTTAGTGGTTGAATAAATTGCTGGTTTATAGGTTTATAATAAGAAATTATAAACGTTTATTCGTATAAGTAATAACAAATACATTTCACATGCAACCCTGTAGCCTGTGCTAGTCGGCAACTGTGTTACATGCTACAGTGTCTTCCCCTGTTGTAAAGAGTTTTTTTTTTAATAAGCACGCATTCAAAATGGTAGTTGATAATGATATAAATCTTTTGAATGTACGTCACATTCACTTCATTCAGTTATTATCTGCTCTTGATTTATCTTCTATCGAATATTTTCCAGCATATATCCTTTTGTAAAATTCCTAACCATGGTCCTGGCTAATACTAAGTTATCCTGTGGTCCTGGCATGAAGGCAATATTCTTGAATGACCCGCATACTACACATTCTGTCTTGTGTCGCAGGATCATTGGCGTTATATTGGCTGCCCTAATTGCCCCTGATAGCATCTAGTGCTCTAACACAAGACCTAACCATGCCTGTGATATAGTTGGAGCCCGAAAGCTTAGTGCTTCCAAAACAGGATATAACCATCGTCATCTTTCTAGCCTTTTTCCCGTATCTCTCGGGGTCGGCTACCTAATCTAGATATTATAGTAAAATCAAAATTTTAGTCGTGATGTTCTTTGATAATTCAGTTAATTTTTGTTCGTAGAGTCAGCTATTTTTATAAAAGACATTATTTGAACGAAGTCCTTTTGTCTGATATTGCTATATTTGTAGGTGTGAAAAGACTAAAAACGCAGTGAACGCTAAATAACTCTAGCGTGAAAGTATTTTGTATCTCGAAGCAGATTCTATAGGATATCTCATCCTAACTTATCCTTTTATAAATAAAAGATCGGAAGTCCGTGATGCCGTTTCCGAGAGATTTCTTTTCAGTGCTCCTGGCGCTTGACTGATACGTACAGTCGACCAAGAAGTTACGATACCAGGGCCTCTCGAAACCGATGAAGTTTTTTTAGGTGTTTATTTATATATTTTGATCAGATTTCATAGGCTTGAGCACAGTTTACTAACCGGCACAATTATACGAAATTTCATAACAAAGCATTAACAATTACCCAAGAAAACCCCATCGATTTGGCGCGACCCTGGTACCTAGACTCCTTGGTTGACTGTACAATACGACTTCAAAGTGTTTTCACAATTTGTCTGCGCCAGTAATTTGAACGGCAGCAATCGGGAAAGTGTTTAAAGTGTGTGTAGATTTAGAAGCGTATTCGCTGTTGTGTAGGAACTTATATTCCGGCAGTTTGATAGTACTTAAACACTTAACAGTTTTATGGAAAAATTACTTACCTGATACCACAAACATTGTTGATAATTACTTGAATAAGATAGATAGATAGATAGATAAACTCTTTATTGCGCATCAAACATAAGTACAGCAAAAGAAACTTAATAACTAAATGTGCGCAAAGGCGGGGAATAAGTTTTGTTTTTTATATTAATATTAAATAATATGGATAATTAATATTAAAACTAGCAATTGCAAGATATCAATTTACTAAATACACACTATGGTATCATGTATGTATCTAGTCTACCTATATATTGATTTGATTTTGAAACAGGAATGTGAAACGAATGAATTTCATGAATGTTAGCGGTCATGTATCGCTCATCGAACGACCATTTTAATTTAAAATGCTAAAATGCTGCGGGGGCCGGTAAGGAGATGTATCCTGCCCCCGATCCTAGCGCCATTTTGTAAAAAAAAACTCTTGAGAGGCATTTTTTGGCAAAAACGACTCTAATTTCAGCAAAGAAGACAGATTCCATTATCAAAAATTGATTTCCTGTAGGTACTCGAAAGGATCAGATTTTTTTTTTCATTATGTAAGATTATAGTTTATGTAAAAATATATAAAATATGTACCTAACCATTATTTTGGATGTATTAATTCAGTACGAAACAATATTTTTTCAAAATTCAAAAATTCAAAATTTTTAATAAATAAATAAATAAATATCATGGCGATAACAATCGGGTCATAAAATATTACACTTTCAGTTAAATTCAACCAGTCACGATAAAATATAATTTTATAAAAATGTGTATTTTTCGATCATAGTATTTACTAAGTGACTCTAGGATCGAGGGATGAACCCTTCCAAACGAGTCTAGCATCTTAGTACGTATAATTTCCTAGCTTCCTACTTACCTAGACTCAATAATTATCATATTACCATGAATTTATTAAAGCAGTGTCATGGCCACAAACAAGTCCTATCTGCTGAACTCATTCCATGATAAATAGACGGAATTAATACAGGAATAACCGCTCGATGAGAAATGATCTTCCTTCTTAGTAATTTCTCTCTGACTGGCATTGGTTTATTCTGCAACCGATCCATATTATATTTCACTGCTTTATTTTATTTCATTTTTGGTTCATTTGTTTGACCCTTAGTTAGGCCTTCGTTGCTCTAAGGTTTGACCAATGGCGATCGAGACAGTATCGATATCAACTCTATTATAGTTTCGGCCTAACTATAACAACAGTCAAGGTAAGTCGGTATAATTAATGTCTACTGATACCTGATAAATTTTGACTGGACTAGGATTGCCCTAAAACATAATTTCAAAAAACTCTGCTGTCCTTCCTATAGTTGTTTTTTTCAATCCTCATGTTATCTTTATCAATGAACTTCATTTTTATAATATTGGATAAGTTTTTAAGACATAATTACGGTATTCTGTACAACGGTTGTCGAGGCTGGAAAAATAATAATCAGTTTCTGGTCGAATAGAGTTTGAAGTCCGAACCGTAGCGCAGGCGAACGATTCCATTTTAATTCTGTCCGTAAATATGAACCTTCGCGCATTCTTTTTTCGCATGAAATGGGCATGTCTGAGCAAAGTATTTTTCCTTCTTTCGCCCGCCGCGGTTTTATCATCTGGGAGATTTAGGTTTGAGAATAAACCTGGCAGTGAGATAAACGGAATGATAAATAATGCTGTTTTTATACATATTATACTTATAAAATATGTAAGTAAGCTATGTCAGTTGTTTCTCGAGCAGGCAGGGACCACATTTCTTGTTGAAGAAACAAAGATTTTTCTGTTTATGTCTTTTTGGTGGTTTTACCCCATTAAAAAATATTAGAATCTATTTATTGGCTTCTCGAAAAAAGTATGCAAAATATGGTTTTTATTGACCATAAATTTAATAATCACAGAATCGCTTTTTAGCTAACGATGAAAATTAAAAGAATTTAATTTCAGTATTTACTTCCATGTGCAAAATGTGTATTTTTAAATATTATTCTACTTTCAAAATGGGGAAATCAGGTGTCGTTTTGACTGCCGACAGATAAAAAAATAAAGAACACTTCTTCACTCTACGGTTCTCCGAAAAGATGAAAAACATTCGGGGCTTTGGAAAAGATCTCAATTATTGTAATGTACAGGTGGCAGCAGAACAAGGATTCTCGTTACTACAACAGTTTAAATATGAACCCTACTATACCTACCTAGTAAAATTAGTTCATCTTAGAATCAGTTGCTTTTTCTAGAGCATAAAAAAATGTTAATTAGGTTGAATTCCAATTTAATGCTCTTCCCAGTTGATTATATATTAATTACCTAAATAGGTTTTTAATTAATTTAGGGCATAGATCAGATGAAAGTTAATTGTAGCAGAATCTTGAAAATTCTTGAATTTGCGCAGACAGATTTAGTTTATATGATAGATAATACAAAAATAATATTAAGTTTCAGGATCCAAAGAACGTTTTAATCCTAATTCTGCTACAATTAACTTTCATCTGATCTATGCCCTGAATTAATTAAAATAGTGAAAGGAATAGTGATCTGTATTTATTTTCTAGCTTACAGTTTTAGTACATTATATACAGGCTGTAACAGAAAGGGTATATGCACCCTGAAGGATGTGAATCTGCCTATAAAATTGAACAATATCTCCCAATGAACGAACATAGGTCGAAATATGAAAAAAAATTGACTTCCCATACTATATTATCAGCTTTATTTTCGTTTTTCGTCTATGTTCTTTGGGAAAAGTTGTTTATTTTCATGGGCAGATTCACATCCACTATCGCACATACCCTTTCTGTTACGCCCTGTATATATGATTAAATCAATAAATAACATAGAAGAATACGTTTGGATACATTTTTTGTTTGTTTCAGACTATCAGTTCCAGTGTCAGGTTCCACATGACGCCGGACATTACAATACCGGTGAGTTTATACATGGATGATCTTTTACCACTTTACTATTATAATCAAATCAGAGAATACCCAAAACAAAACCCATACTAATGGCAGCCGATGGTTAAAATAAAAGATTAATTTGTTGTCGATTCTGACCAAGAAATACATTTCTAAACATTTTTAAAGTAGACTTCGTCACTTTCTTAGATTCAGAATAGGAATGTGAAATGAACAGCTAACACGGAAATACATATTTTTTGGCTAAATTCGAGAGCAAGATCTGTCGTCCGTCTATTACTATGATTATTTTTAAGTATAAAAAAAACGTAACTTTGGAACAGATTCTTATAATAGGTACGTAGTGGTACTTTGGAAAACGTAATTTTTTTTTATTCAATCCCTATTAAAAAAATTAAGACTGTACTGAGGAGTTCAGGATTGTTCATAAAATATTTGTTTAGAAATTTGTTGAAATGTTTAGCCAGATTTGACAACAATATCTTATTGTTTCTTGTTATAGGGATAACTTAAGGAAAGGACCGAACAACAAACTTAAAGTTTTAAACCCTTTAAAAATTCTTTGTCAAAATCGCGAATATACCAAACAATGAAAAAACCTCGACGTTCTTCCTCATTTCTTTTCTTTGTAAACCAAAATGTTTTATCATTGACGAAATCGATTCTGCAAACGTATTAGCCCATTGAAGAACCTCTTTACAAAGGGCACTTCTGGGGATTACCTGTAATATCTATGAGATTATAAAAGATTCTGAGGAGATTCGATAAAATTAGTTCAATCTTACGAAGTTCCGGCTTGTAACGCCATCTATTGGTTGCCTATGTTTCACCAAGGACCTATCACGCCGGTGAAATGGTGCGGTTCCTATTCGAACCTTTGTGATGACGTAGTTTCAGAGTTACATCATAGATGGCGACGTTTGTTGGTGGTGCTATTTTTAATGGTGAAAACACAAGGTTCGAGGTTGAATTCAGTCTTCGTTGTTAAGTTAACGCTCCGTAAGATGTCACTACTAAGCACATTTAGTGAAAAGCGAAACAATGTGTAACGTGAATGTTGTGTTTGATATTTAATTTTTAATAGGCTTTGACCGCTTGCCTGCCGCATAGCGAATATATATATATATACGTGAATTGTTTATATGTACGTTGATAACGAAGAATCGCTTATAAACTTACTCGTCTTTAAAAATAAATAAGCCGCTAAGAGCAGCTTAGCAAACTGCGGATTTACCAAGCTTAGGAGACGTCAAAATTAACGAGTAAAAATATATAGTCGCTTTTTCTTTTCCCTGTTCTGCGCTAGGATTACAGGTGAGGACTATTACCACTACTGTTGTCCTTGTTAAAATGCCAACAACGTATACTGCATTAAGCAGGGTAACAGAGCGCCTGATTTTTTACCTCTGTCACTTAAAAAGCGTCCTGGTTGGCTTAATTTAATGCTCTATACGGACTGTGCGCTTTTAATTTTTCGCACAATTTTGCGATGCAGGGTATATTCAGGCCCGTTACATAAGTGCCGAATTAAAACATTTTGGCACGGGATTCCGCTTTTAAAATATGTTAAAAAGATTGCGTATGGCGCGGAGCGAGAGCCTACTGGCAGAGAGGCTCTATCCATTGTCCGCGGGGCAATATTTCCCCAATTTATTGAACGCTCTGGTCATATTGCTCGATATCGGTTCATTAATAAACTCACTGTTGCCGCTTCGCAATACAATAGCCGCAGAGCCCGAATCGTTCGAGTGCGAAATTTATGGTGGTTAGAATTTATCATTTCCATATATTCGCGCGGAATTTCTTCATTCCACGTTTCAATTAACGAAACTTGCTCCGCATTATGTGGTGTAAAAAGTAGTAGGGTAGGTGTAGCCGTGAATAAAGCTTTGTCGTAAATTCAGTGGAGCGGGCCCGCCTGAGGCGCGTCTCGCCAGCCCCGACTGTTCCGGATATTCAACGTTACGCGAGCAACTATAGCAGTGGTTAGAATTGCTAATGCGCCGCTGAAGGAGCGAGTGAAAAGATGGGATTGCAAGGAACTCACTCGTTGCTTTCTCGCCTGTTTTATGAGCGGAGAAACTGCAGTTTCACGCTTTGTTGCAACTTTCAGTTGGATTGATGTTATTGCTGTTATGATTAAGATTGTTGAGGATTCATTTAATTATTCTTGTTTGCGGTAAAATAACGCAATTTTGCATACATTTCAAACCAATGGCAGGGTACAATACAGTTGGCAAATTAAAACGTAAATAATCAGTGTGATTGTAATATCATAGTCCATAGAAACCATTAGAAGATTCACAGATAACATTTCCGCGTTACCCAGCTTATCGCCAAAATTCCGAAAGAAAAAGCAACAATAATACAGCCAAGATAACTCGTTAGGAAAGGGGCCGCGTCTTGCAACCACAAATTACTATGATTTAATATTGCTTAGTTATCTGCGGGTTGGTAATTTGTTAGCGCTCGGGCCCCGCGTTGGGCGCCATTGTAGCGCCGCCGCCTTTTGTTCATCGCTACCACCGCGATACGATCTTGAGTTATTATGATTAGGATTCTTTACCAAGTGACGCCAGCTAGCTAATTCTTTAATTATCATTCAGATTTTCTTGTTTTACAGCCGCCTGTCGAAATATCACTTTGTATTGATGACGGTTGTTTAGATAAAGCGTCAAGCAATCAGCCATAATGAGTTTAATCAGATGTTCCAATTCATTTCCATGCTGTCACCCATAAACAATTCGATTAATTTATTCACGTACGCATACGTGAAGTGACCCGGTAGATTAATAAACGTCACCTCCGCTCGTAAAGTCAATGGAGTTAATATATCAACGGTCACGTCACTCGAGTTCATAGACGACTTTTCATTTCATATAGTGCTCCAACTCCAAATGAATCGATGTTGGTGCGGCTTTTTCAATTAGTGAAAACATTCGATTGTCATTGTGTTTATAGTGTAATTGCCGGTTTGTTATCCATCCATCTTGACCGGTGTAATGGGTGGCCATCAGGGAAATGAATCGCCTCACTGTCCGCTTGGACAGCGGCTTGAACGGCCGACAAGTGTTGCCAGGGGTACAACATTTCTTGATCTAAGAGTCAAAAAGCATATTTACTAATATAAAAAAAAAAACAGATCCTATAATTTACACATCGATTCACACGATTTTGAATTGATTTTCTCCGCAGATTCCTTCTAAACCTATTAGATGTTTCTTTAAAACCGCCATTTTGATAATATTCTCCATTGCAATTACTAGAGTGACACGACTGATAATCGTATCTGCACAGTATGAAAACAAATGTTTGTTATTTAAACATAGCATTGTTGGCCACACTAGACCTGGTGCGAAATTGCTTTCCGTTTAAATGGCCGCGGTATCAAGGAATGCGGTGTTCCCGCGCTGATTGCTTACGATTTAATATTTACATCCGCCATATTTACTTGCATCCGACATATTTAAAACTACTAACTTACCTTTTCCCTCGTCCTTGTGCAAAGATTCATTGTATTAACCATGTTTATTGCTTTTCAGATTATCCTGTCCTGTCCTTTCCTGATGAAGACTTGAAGCTAACAAATCCTTTCTTATTTAAATCCGCCATTTTTATTTACATCCTCCATATTTAAAATTTAACAAACTTTCCTTTTCCCTTGTCCTTGTTCGATGATTCACTGTATTAACCGTGTTTATTGCATTTCAGATCCTTCTGTCCTGTCCTCTCCTGGTGAAGATTCTTTAAAGCGAACAAATCCATTCTTATTTACATCCGCCATATATTTTGCTTATTTACACCCGCCATTTTATTTGTATCCGTCATATTGTTAACTGAAAGAACTTTCCTTTTTCCTTGTCTTTGCTTGATGGTTCGTAGTATTAACCATGTTTATTGCTTTCAGATCCTGTCCTGTCCTTTCCTGATGAAAAATCCTTGAAGCGAAAACATCTTTTCTTTATAATTTCTTCCTTTTCATACAGTAACCAAACCACCTAACCTAATACAATTTCTCACCTAACAACAAATTTTCCTAACCTATTATACCAACCTGTACATAAATTGTAGAGATGCCTGAAGCAGTATAAGTAAATGCGAAATAATAAAGCAATTAAAATACCTCATTTATTGGGTACAATTAATGTATGATGTTGGAAATATGCCGTATTCAAATTAATATAGGGCCTCTACCAATTAGAGAAATATTATTTATTCACAAGCTCGAAGCGTTCTATTGAAGTAAAGAAAAACGAAGTAACGAAAATTATACGAAACAAAAAAGCAACGCAAATATTTAGAAAGAAATATATATTTGTCTTCTTCGACACAAATGCTATTGCAATAATTATGTCCCTGTAATATCTACACATTTAAATCCTAAAGCTAAAATTTAATATAATTCAAAATGCAAAATTATACGACTGTTCCAGTTTAATAGCCGTTTGCAGATACTAACACTGGCCGGCTTATGCTGTTCTTGGCTCCTCCAATAGCATGGTCGACTGCATAGCGTTTAGACCGTAAATATCTCCACGTTATGGTATGGCGGCGCAGTTAGCAAGGATTGCAGATACTGCAATGGTATGCGGTGTGCGTGCCACACCCCATTCATTAGGCGCCGAGTGCTTCCGCGCATTTATCAATCTACCCGCGGCCGCCGCTCCGGCGCTGTGGTAACGCCTCGCCCCAGCTACTCTCCGGCTTGCTAATAAAATGTTTTTGCTCACTGTCTTTTATTTCACCCCTCCTGACTTTGTGCGGTCCAGGGACCCGCTAAGCGCTTCCTCGATTAAGCGCTTAATTTTCAAACCCATTGCCTGAATTTTACAAATTAAGCGCTTTCCAATTCCAACGGGAACCCCTTCAAATGCTTTAAGTTTATCGAACAGGGAACCCTTTGCTAAAACCCTTTGGATAGCGCTTAATAAGGGTTGCGCTCGCACGCACTTCAAGAAGGTTCAGTGCGGTGCCGCCGAGATTCCCGCGCTCGCCCTTTGACCAACCGGCTCGCCGCCTTGTGGCGCGCGGGCAATAATAGCCCGTATAAGTGGCGCGTAGGGATCAAATTTATATAAAAAACGAACGGGGAACCCTTTCAGTAGGGAAAGTGGTTTGAAAGGGGTTTTAACTGAACGTGGTCGAACTAACTTTGGAGCACAGCCTAGGCAAAGGCACGTCGAGGTGAAAAAAAAACAAAATGGCGGAAAACAAGATGCCTGCCATACAAAATTAAGTCGACTATCTCCTAAACCATAAGAGAAGCGGGGGGGGGGTCTAGAAGGAACGTCGTAGGGGCGGCAGGAGTTTTACACATTATAACGCTTATACATATTATAAAGACAATAATATATGGAAAATGTCAATGAGGTCGAAAATAATATGCACTAGATTTTTTACATATCTGTCGACTACAAGTCGAAACAGATGGTGCAAGCTATTTTCGACCTTTATTGCCATTTCAGTTTTGACCATTTTTTCGAAATTATTGAACAGTAATGTATAACATTGACAAAAGACTATAATATGGAAAATGTCAATAAGGTCGAAAATCGTATACACTAGTTTTTTATACATATCTGTCGACTACAAGTCCAAACAGATGGTGCAAGCGATTTTTGACCGTATTGTCAATTCAGTTTTGACCAGATTTTTCGATATTATCGAACAGTAACGCTTATACATTGACAAAAGACTAAAATATGGAAAATGTCAACAAGGTCGAAAATCGTATGCACTAGTTTTTTATACATATCTGTCGACTACAAGCCGAAAAAGTAGATGCAAGCGATTTCCGCCCTTATTGACATTTTAGCTTCGAACCGAGTCGATCCAACAAACCACGTCGACCCAATAAACCACTTTAACACATCGAGCCACGTCGACTAATCGACTCATCGACCCACGTCGACCCAAGAAACCTCGTTTACCTGTCAACCCACTCCGACCACACGAACCACGTCGAATTATCAACCAATCGACCCACGTCGACCAAACGAACATGTCGAATTATCGACCCACGTGGACCCGACACCCGACAAATCACGTCAACCCATCGATCCACGTCAACCCGGCGGCGAACCACGTCGACCCATCAACCCACGTCGTCGGCCTGACAAACCACGTCGTCCCATCGACCCAAGTCGACTCCACGAACCACGTCGACCCATTGACCCATGTCGGCGCATCGACCCATTGACCCACGGTAACCCATCAACCCATTTGGCAGCCATTTTGAAAAATGCCGAAATAAAATAAAAATAAAGAAGCTGCACTACGACAACCAGCAAAATTTCAGCATGATCGGAACATTTTTTGTCATTGGCCGCCATTTTGGATCCGCCATCTTGGATTTTCGTGACCACCGGCATTTGACCCTAACAGCTTAGAAGATACTTGACTTTTAATTTTGTATGGCAGCCATTTGTACACATGAACATACACAGAACAATTACATAGCCATCTTGTTTTCCGCCATTTTTTTTTTCACCTCGACGTGCCTTTGCCTAGAGTGTGTATCAAAGTTAGTTAGGGCACCATCCCTTTATCTCCCATACCCGACCCGGGCTATAGTGTCACTACCTGATGAGAAGCAGTTTTCCAAGATTTAATATTTTTCCCGAACTCACCGAAGGTACCCCGCACACTTTTTATATACATTGTTTTCATTCATACACACTATTCTCTTTCTTGCGGCTCATCACAAAATCTCACTCAATCCAATTTATCACAAAATATATCAAATGATGATCAAATGTCGGCCGAAGTTTCCCAACGTTGCCGTTCTGGGGCGTACTCGCCACGGCTCACTAAACGACAACGTCGCGATCGCCGCGGCAAGATTTGAAACCCTTTCAAATAGCGCTTTCAAAACCCTTTCAACGGGTTTTGACGAAATACGAATAAGGAGAGCAAACCCGTTCCTAAAACCCATTCAAAAACCCCTGAAAGGCTTACCAGTCTGGTCCCTGGTGCGGTCTACCTGGTCAACCGCACGCAAAAATTTTCGATTTACGAAAGTTTATAAAGTCGTCAACATAATGGATTATTTTGCAAAGTAAGCGTTTCAGGAGAGAACAATATGCAACAAGTAGGAAAGAAGAAAATAATTGTTTATTTATTTACAACATCAAAGCGAAAACGGCCGCACTTAAATAGGGAGACCTTTATTGTCTTCCTCCTCAGGTAAAAACGGCTTTGGCTCCTGGCTCGGCAATACAACAATAAAGCCGTATAAAAAGGAAACGATGACCATTAAAGGTTTTTAAAGAGCATTTGCAATACGATCCGAATTGTGGGTCGTAAAAGCGTTCGTTATTATAACGGTCAGTTCAGTGCAACCATCGATCCGACATTTAATGGCTCACGCGATTCGCGAGGGAGCTGGAGTTGGGTTTTATTTAAAAACTGTCTGCCTCGTAGCCTGCTGTGAGCATAACCTATTTATAGTGCAATGAGTGCTTGGCTTTTATTGATGCCCTCGCGTTCCGTTTTGTGTAAACGCTTGACGTGAGAGTGGAAAAAAATTGGCTCCGCACAGCCGGTGCAAACGCTGACTAATCTGAAATGGAACGGTGAAGCGAATTCGATTGATAGCGGAACATTACTCCATTTTGAGTATAATCTAATGCCTTTACCGATGGTGCACTTGCAACTTGGAACAAATTGAGCTCGGAAGTTAACCCTCAACCTTTCTTACAAGTCTTAAGGGAGATCCGGGGAAACTATAAAGTGTAGAGCGAAATGATCGGTTCCGAGCCGTTGGGTTCCAGCCCACCTGAGCCCTGATCCGGGAAAGTCCGGAAATGTCCGGGATTAGTACCGTACCGCCGACCACTCTCCGGATAAATGCTAAGATACCGATACTGATAAAGTGCTAGCCATTTAGTTTGGTATTAGAGCATTAGCAGAGGAAGTTCTGCCCGTTTCGGATTGTTCTCCTCGGCTTTATGGTCCATGGAAATAATCTGCTGATGTAGAAGTTCATTGCGGAATTTATTGTTGTTTCCTTAATACATACAATGACCACGCCTGAATCCCGTATGGGGTTAGCAGAGCGTCATTAACCTAAAAAAAAAAAAAAGGCCTGTTTGCTACGTCTGGCATATTTTAAGGCTAAGAGAATTAGAAAAAGTGATAGGTCAATCAGACTTTAGCCTTAATTGCAATACATCGAAACCCTTGTCTACCTCTACTGATTTTTTTATATTTTTCTTTTGCTAATGTTTCCTTAATGACAGAAGCGTATGTGAGCCGACCTGTCGCGAAGATTAACCGGGTAGTTTATCAAGTTCGCGCGTTATCATAATAAGAGACGCGTGAAATATGAACAATGTTATTACAGTTGCCCGGGCGGCTACGATTGTGTTCAGTGAGTTGCGAGTGGTCAGATTATTTTATTTCTCCGCCTCTTGTCCGCTGTCACTTAAGGTCGTTTCACTTCGCTCTAAAAAAAAACTGCAACATTGACTAAGATCATACTAAGATATATTTTTTGAAGAAGTCATTTTTATTACTTCGATATCTTGCAGCGGACCTCATTGCTGCTCCAAATTTTAGATTAAAAGATTAGAATTAAATATTTTAATCTTTAGTTTTACCTCATGCCGAAAATGTTTATACGTAGAGAGAGACCATAGAGTCAGCAAATTCTATACATAAAGCAGACATAGGTACTTCTTTTATTGAATAGAGCGATATACCTAGGCTTCTATGGCAGAAGCAGAAGTAATACACAAAAAAAAATGCACAAAAAATGGAGAGCTGTGGAATAAATATTTGGAGATACCCGTCACTCGACCGAATGTAATCGTGAAGACGTGGGGAGGGACATCGGGTAAGGGATCGAAATGGTCAGCTCTGTGAATGAGACGGAAGTATACAAAACCGATGCCCCTTTTGACCATTGACGCGTGACGAGGGGATGTGGTTGACACCCGCAAAATCGCCAACTACCCACATATTTTTTACACACTGGTTTTCTGATTACGCGTAACAAACTATTACGTTTCGTTTTTAGGGTTTTGATGTTCTTTGTAAGAATTAAGTTTTACTAACTGAATAAATTTTTAAATACATAACCTGACTATCATTCTAAAAGTGCCCTATTGTAAGTCGATAATAGCTGCGGGCAGGCACTAAAAAAGCTTTAGTGTCATAATGGTGGTAAAGGGTATTAATTTTAGCGCGATTTGTGACGTAGTGATTACAGCAGCGTGTCATTCAGATTAGCCGCCGGATTACCTCTATTCATTTTGTCGTAATACCTTGCAACAGTATACCTAATGGTATTAGCCGGCCCAATTAACTATTATTGCAGTGAGATATGGCGCACAGTGTTGTAGATGCCACTAACCTAGATACGAAAGGGTTGGTTTAAACAGTGTTCAGTTTGACGTACAGCGAACGTAGCAGATTTTTTTTATTTGTATAATGGATATACCTAATATGCGGAGCGGAGCGGAGTCTTCTACTGTTTTAAAACTCAAACATATTTTTTTTTATTTAAATTTTTCGGTTTTGACACGGGGGGATGATTTTCAGCACGACAAAGGTTTAAATGACCGCTTTTCTGCTACTTACTAAGTTTTTTTTACATTAGGGCCTATTCGTTTAACATTCACATAATCACTGAAAATATCAGTAAAATGGTGATTTCTTAATATTTTATTCCCAGTTTAAAAGCTTCCAATATTTAAGTTACTTGAACCAAACGTGGGCGAAACTCTCAGCATTAGTAAGCTATTTTTAGACTTTAACAAGCACGCTTGTAAAATGTACATTTCAGTATTTATGCAAGGCAAGAGAAAGCGGTTCCCGCCGAGTTCTCGAGTTAGTAATTGTTGAACTGGTTGATTTACATAAATCAGCCGAAGTTGTACTGTCAGATATGAAACAGATCTGCCTACTCAAACCGAGCAACTAAATTGTTTACGTCTCGCTACGACGCCGCGGCGCACCGATGAAATGTTCTAAATGTTTTACTAGTTAAAGGCTTTTCTGTATTATTAAGTATTACAAGAATAATAATTTTATTTATTGTTGATCCAAAAATGAAGTTACTACAATACGTTCGCCTTAGGGCTATGAAAATTGGATCTCTATCAAATTATTCTCCAAAAAGTTGCCTTAACCACGTAAAATGTAGGCAAGGCATCCTATCCCCGTAGACCAGTTATGGACCTGTGCCGTAAATCGCCATAATGTTATCCAATTATCTCGTCTGGCTGGCGAGATAGGGCGTTTTTCCACTAGACGGCACGGTAACGGCACGACACTGTTTTTTTCACTGTGACGGTACCTAATAAAGTCGACGATATCGTTCACACATAGGCATACAAAATACGTACAGATTGACGGGCCCGGGCGGCGTCGACACCGGTGGGAATTAATGCCGTTGCCGTGCTGGCAAGCGGAAAAGCGTGCCATAAATATTCATACTTTATCACATTCTCGATACCGTCGACGATATTGTAACTTTGCCGTTGCCGTGGAATTGCCGTCTAGTGGAAAAACGTCCATAGGATGCGAGGGTCACTCATTTGATATTCGGCGACGGCCCCTGGTAATGGAATATCGTTGTGGACCGGTTGACGATCGATCTATATTTTATTTTCGTAAATTGCTCGAATGATGGCCGCCGCACAACCCTTGTCAAGTCTCCCAGGTATGTTGTGTAAGGGATTTTTACCATCGTGTGTAATTAACAAAACGTGGGTGACCTTTATAATGAATTTACTTGCGCTTGGTCCGCTGCTGATGATGAGCTTTCACGCGTTGCTTTTAAAATCGTAGACAAAGTGTTTAATTTATAACCTAATGTTGTTAGCGGCACTACTAACTAACCGCACTATTACCAGTAGGTATTGCTATGAATTTACGACATGACTTTGTATTTAGATAAAACAACAGCAGGATAAACCCTCACTCAGTATTGTGGTCTGCTATTCGCGTTCTTTCAGTCTTTCTCACCTAATCTAAGTAGGTATTAAACCTCTGTTTAAGAACTCGGCTCGTATTTATAAAGCCATCTCAAGATTGAGAGCAATATTGAGTGCGGATTTGACAGGTCAATTTGTATTGGAATGACGTTTCTGATATGAACTCAAAACTCGCTGTCACTCTTGAGAGCTGATTATAAATACGGGCCATAGTGTTTGTCAAAGTCCATGCCTTTTTTCGATCACCTATAAAATATTATCTGTAATAAGGACAGAAACCATAGATACTTTCCAGGAAAAGTGGCATATTCTGCAAAGAAAACAAGCTAAAACTTTTTCCCAAAGTGCAATAATGCCAAAGTTACATCAAAACAAAAGTTTTATGACTATCTATTTGATTTAGTGGGCGGATAATGAAAGGTAATACGGTAATGGACTAAGTAAAGACCGAATGGAATGATGATAGACACGCAATTCTAGCTGAACATTTTTTACACGACTGCAATCTAAATGGTTAAATTAAATGACACGTTACATGACGATGTGATGTGAAATGAACAATGTGCTTGCGTTGTCTAGATCTAGACTATAGAATCTAGAGAATATGTGATAGGATAGGAACTTAAATAATAAATAAATTAAAATGTCAAGCGTGAAAGGCTCTATGGCCTTTCTGATGATTGTTGGAGAACACGAAACGCATTCGGTTCTTCGTTAACCACTGTTTCGTCTTCATTTCGACTCTTCAGCCAAAAGAGTTGGATTCCGTTCCGATCCAAAAAAGCTAAGCTAAGCTCACAAGAGCAAAGCACTTGCAAATTAAACTGTATTTTTAAATAACCTATTTTTCACTTTCAAAGTCTAGTAGGTATGGTGACCCGATATTCCACACGACAGGAAAATCATAGGTTGCCATCCATATCTCTATGTAGGTTTAAATTAGAAACAAGGATGTCAACCTACAATCGGTGTGATCGAGTGTGTTTAATACAACAAATAACAGATAAATCATGTAAAAAATGTTGATAATAGTATAGAATCAAAAGTCATTAATTTCGTGCGGGTCGTACGTTACAATATTAATTAAAATACGCTCCATTTTAGATATGATTTGAGTAATACTGAACCTTATAGACTGTTTTCATTATTCCGTGGTCGGTACATTAAATGTAGGTAAGTAATTCACGTTTGATATCGATAAACTGTAATTGAAATGCGACAATTCATGAGAGAATAACAGATAATAGGGTTGCAGATGTACAGGAGTTTGTTTGTATTAAATTTAGGGAAATAATAATAATAAATTAGTAACTTGATCAAATAGTTTATTACTTGACGGTTAACAGATCAAGCTATTGTTTTAACTATTTAATTGAGGTCTTGAGGAAACGATAGGTAATTTATGTACTTTTATCCATTCCTTTGGAATCAGCAAGTCCTAATCTTACTAATATCATAAATGGAAGTTTATTTGTTCGATACAGAACGTAGCCATAGGCATAAAAGTAAAAAATAATTAAATCTGAACCTTTTACTTTTTAATAAATACATCCATGCAGAGTCCTTGAAGTAGCAGATAAAACACGATGTCAGTTTCCTAGCTCAGCTTTAAACCACCTACAGTTATTGTCGGTTATCGGTAGCGCCATTTTTATCTCCGCATAAAACGCCATAATGCAATGCTTTTAAAATTTCACCGGTTCGGGCTATTAAATATTTCACAAGTACTAAATTTCTCGGCGCTCTCTGAAAGACGGGAGAATTTTACATTTTTAGATCAAACCCCAGGGAGAGCGTAAGTTCTAAGAATCCTCTGTGGCCTGACAGAATTTATTTTACTTTAGACTTTGGTCTTAGATCCCTGAAGATAGGTCTCAAGGATCTTTTTCTAATCCATCAAATCGCTACCAGATTTCAGACTTTATTTTTTTATTACTTACATATAAATTATATAAGATTAAGACTGTATCGGAGTGACAAGGTCAGGCAGGTGTGCAGACCACCAGCCCGATGGTCCGATGACGCATAGTCAAACTAATAGGATAAATACCTGGATGAGACTGGCACAGGACCGTGAGGATTGGCGCAATAAAGAAGAGGCCTATACCCAGCAGTTGATGAATGTGGGCTGATAATAATGATGATGATGAAGACTGTACAATATATAATAGAGAAATAAACACACCATTTAAAATGAAACGAAATGCAATTTTTCAACATCCCTTCGTAAATATCTTCCATTTACCGTAAAAGCTGAGCTTAAAAAGAATTGCCGCTAACGAAATTTTGTTTCATGAAAGCCTTTGTCCCATCATCCGAGTTGATTGTGTTCCCAAAAACAGTAGGCCAAACAAAATCACGCTATACTCTGTATACGGGTGTAGGTTAGATAAACTGCATAGAGTTTTTGACGGGATAACAAAACAATGCATGCTGGACTGGGAGTGAGAGAAAAATATAGAATGTGCCAGCTGCATATCCTCCCGCGCATGCTGTAAAAATCAGCTAAGGGATTTGAGGGTTTCAGTATTGTAATTTAGGCGATGGGCTGACAACCTGTCACTATAGCAATATACCTACAGATCCATCTGGAATAACCCTCAAAATTTGTCAGACGTGGCGGAACGACCTATGTTTAGGTCGTTTACGCTCTGCCTACCCCATTAGGGATAAAGGCGTGATTATATGTATGTATGTAACAAAACAACTAACTAGGCGCGGAAAAGCCCTAACATTGTGTGTGACCAACGCAATCTGCATCTACTAATCCGCCATTTTTTATCTGCTCTATATTTCTATTTTATTCAAAATGTTCTGAGATTTTGTGTTTCTTGTTTTTTTTTCCTGTACGGATTTTTACAAGATTTTTATATCTATCACTATATGTTTTTTTTTTAAAGTAGAACAAATAACGTTAAACCCTCATGGTTAAACCCAACGAGTGTTAAACCTCTGATAAGCTACCTATGTCATGTTTTATGTGTTTCGACTTGGTTTCAACGAGAATTTGTAGTGTAAGCGAGTTCAACGATTTCCTCTGTTACAAAAATTTATGGAATCTGCCTCATTAAGTCGGGATTTGCGCGGGAGATTGTTTTGCCGCCGTTGCACAGGGCGCAACGTTTTTACTCAAGTCTGCTAATGGACGGAATCAGGACCGTTTTAGAACCTCGACAGACAGAAATACGTTTTCGTGTTCAGGCATTGCTACCTAGCAGAAGCTTGTTCCGCGGATGAAGAATTTATTGCCATATTCGATATGTCGGCGTCATTCTAAAAAAAGCTGTTTCCTTGGTACCTACCCTTATTCTTGGATCCCCAAAACTACTACCTAATGCCCGAGTTTTGAAGCAATTGCTTGGTACACTTCTTAAGGAAGTCTGTGGTGGAAGAAGTCCATGCTCATAAAGAGAATGCGGAAGCGTGACTGTCTTCTGTTTGTTTGAGACCTTTTTAGGTAGGTACTGCTTGGAGCTCAGCGCTACATTTGCGCGGGAAAACGGAAGCGTTGCACTAATTACAAAATAGTTCTGCTTTGAAGACTTACTCTGGCAACGGGAACTTTTTATTCAAACGAAATACTGGGTGACGTGACGTAAAATGGTTTGTACAGTAACTTGAAAAAGCGAATTCCCAAGTATTTTTATAAGTTAGTAAGTATTAGTCTTGAAGCATTTCGATTGTCGTCGGAACAATTTCGATTCACCTTTTATATATTTTGTCTTGTTGTTACAACTTTGCGTTGTGTCATCTATCAAAAGCTCTTAAGCTGCCTAAAAATATGTCTATGATTTACGTTCTCTACGAATAAAGCTCGTCTCATCTCATTCATACCATTCTACAAGCGCTGTAACCAATTTACGACTATAACTTGCAGCAGCTGCAAAAAAAAAAAACAATCAACATGGTGGTTTACAGTCCTCAGCGCTCGCACAACAAACTAGATTGCCCGGCCAACTATCAGTCCCGGTCGTGCGATTATCAACGACAATTTAATTAAAAAGTTGGAAGTCGCTGCAGCCCACGACGGCTATAAATAAAATTATTTTGGCGGGAAAAATTGCGTCCAGCTGACCCAGCGGTTTGTGGGCCAACTTGCTCTTGCTCGCGAGTTGGGAGTTTCGAGTGCCGTGTGTGACTCTTGAGTTTTATATGTTTGGCCCGAACCTTTCTCGATTTTTCGGTCGGAAAGCTACTACAAAATATTCCATTTTAAACTCGCGAATGAGCTACGACATTCTTTGTAACTACCTTTGTACAGAAAGCTACTACAAAATCCGAATTGCCGGTATTTGGGTCTATATCTCGCCAGTGAACGTTCATTCATTTCTCAAAAATGGTTTTCTTTTACATTTCACAAGTATTCCAACTCTAAAGAACAAGTACTAATTTATTTGACGCCCAGCCCCTATCAAAAGCAATAACACATTTCTTTGATCCTCATCAGTTTTCTTTTCGCAAATTTAAATGCATTTTTAAGTAGGGGTATATCTGTATCTGTATCTAGCCCTGTCTCCTATAATAAAACCGTCTGGTGTCACCGTCCGTTGCATTTTACCCTTGAAAAGTAGTGGTGGCATTGAGCTCCCAGGGTGACAACTGACTGAAAACTAATTCCACGAGTAATCAGAGTCAAAACAACATTTGTATGTATCTCGAATGTGTTTTGCTCGACAATGGCGCAACTTTGGGACGTAAACCCTAATGACCACGTGTGGAACTTTGAGTGTCAGTTTTACGGCTCTTGCTCGGTTTTTATGACGAATGCACTTTGCACTGTCGCCAAGAATTGTGCACAATGAAAATCCTTGGGTTTATGGGTCTAACTTCACTGCTGTAATGCCAAATGTCCTTTCACCTTTTGTTCTATTCGACTTGTTTTGTTCCATTACTTGAAACATCAGTCTCATCATAAATTCAGCACTGAGTCAAGTCGAATTTGATAACAAATCAACGCGTACTTTATGAGCCCTTGTTCTGCTAATACAAAAGTTGCCAACTTCCATCGATTAATATTACAAACTTCACGAAATTCAAGAGGCTTTAATAAGTTCAGCATAAAATTATGTGGCAGCCCGGTACGCTGGGGACGGAGAAATCGAGAATATCGGGAGCGAGAGAGGAAATATTGTTCAGAAGCTTACGATTCAATAAAGGAATTGTTGTTGAAATTTACGCCTCGGGGACCTTGGCTAATGAGTAAATGCTCCCTTAACGAGTGGCTGCATAATATATGCGCGCCAAGCTGCCAAGCCGCCGCCATGTTCAGACGATAAAAGTGTTAGCGGGGGCCAGAAGTGAAAGTCTGAGTAACTTCGGTTTCAGACGGCGAAATTCGGGATGTCAGGGAAAGTTGTATGAAAAACAGCATGTTGTTTTTGTCTGCCTTCATTATGCACATGCTATATTGTAATACATTGATTGAATTTGCTGTTGTCTTTTAAGTAGGGCTGTACATAAAAGTTACTGGTAGCAATTCGTGGTTGAAAAATACGCGACTTAACCAATTCAATCTTTTTTCAATAATTTTAGTTGAGATTTAGTTAAGTCGGGATGGTTAAGAATCGGGCCCACTGTCTATCTTCAACTGTAAATGTTATGGAAATATTACAAACATTATCATGTTGGCTGGCATAGATAGATACCAGGGAGCATGAAAAAAAAAAAACCTAATTTAAACTCTAAGCGCTTCCGAGCCATAAAGCTTGAAAGAAAACTCGCGACAAAGTGGCGGAGTTATTTCGTCAATTCTCCCGCGCGACATTTTATCGGAAGCCGCTGTCGGTAGCTAGCATGCTTCACGCTGAAAACAATTAAAAAATGCAATTTTTTCAAGAGGTTTAAGTTTTATAGGTTACTTGCTTGGTAAATTTCTCTTTAAAGGCACGGAATTATTCTCCAAAAATTTTGTCGTCTGGTGATCTTGACCTGCTTATGCTTAGGCTTGAATAGTCAAGCAACCCACAGCAGTTTTTTTTAAATATTGCATTACTAGAAGCTTCTTATAACGCTACTTAATGGTCAGTGACGCGTTTAAAACGATGGTCCTTGCGCATCAACTCACCCATCATCATAATCAGATCATATACGTCCCTACCGACGGACACGGGCCTACCCTGGAATAGGGTGATCTATATAAATATGAACCTAACCAAAAAAGGAATCTCCCGGCTACTTGCCTCCCTTTCCCGCGGCGACAGGTGTTGCTCGGCTGGCTTTCCTCACTTTTTTCCACGCCCATTATCTGGCGACTGCGTTGTCTATTACCCGCACAAAATAAATAATACCCCGCCCGCCCCGATGAGTAGAGGTTTTGTACACCATTTTGTTTTGGTTGTGTTGTTATTAGAAGGTGAGGTTCGGTTACAAGGTTGTTTAAAAAAAAGCTAAGAATCTTTAAGAAACTTTGCAGCTCTATTTTTTAAAGAGCTGTAAAATATTGAACTATGTGTGTAGGGTAGTTCGTTATCTGCATTTTAAGTTTATTACCTCTATCTTTGGAATGCCGCCGCCGTTCCATCGCTCTGAGCTATCGCAGTCCTAGTTCTAACCCGGCAAAATTATTGATATCTTCCCTATTTGTTAACGACAATCAACCGCACTATTTACTTCTCTATCCATCTACCAGGCAAGCAGAAGTTACCCGCGAACTTCTAAGAACGAAAACCTTGCAATCTACCAGGGAACCAGGAAATGTAGGAGACCAACATACTACAAACACCTCGGATGCAATTGTCCCAGCTCGCGTGTCTGCAACCAGTAGAAGCCGCAGCATTAAGTAATTAATTGGAGTCCCCCACGTTCCAACTTTGTGTTAATTGCGCTTGCGACGGGGGGTATTTTGTACATTTGTTGTACCTATCTTGATATGACGTTGTAAGAAAAAATTGTTAAGTATGTTTTTGAGGCCTCTTTTATAATTCCAAAACTGGACGGAACCAAAATATTGTACCTACCTAAAGAGCAGCAAAACTATTTAAAAAATTATCTTCTTGCATTGTAAACGCTGAACAAAAGACAGCTATTATAGGTAATCAATCATCAGAACAAAGTTGAAATAAATAGTCGCCAGTTACTGCAAGTGGCCATTAATACTGTGGTTTACCTTATCGTAGAATCAAAAATCTAATCGAATTTACAATCAAGAATACAACTTACTTGACTCTGGCGACAGAACAAAGAGTTCATGTAAAAAGCCTTAAAATTAGAAAAATAATAAGTAATTTAAAAAGCGAATTGCTGTGCGCAGTTGTAAATCGAGGGACGTCATCGCGTGCCGCCGGTCGTTGAGTGGCCAGTGTTAATTAAACGGTTTTGATAAACAACGACGACGCCTTCCCAAAATTTCATCAATGCTGCCCTTGAAATTTAAAAGTAAAATGAATATTGACAGTGGAACTTGCCAAAAACGAATAACGAAGCAAAGTTGCGTAACAAAATGAAGGTTATTCTTAGACGCTACATTACCATCGCTAATAGGGCTCTGAAAGCTAACAGTAACTAATTAGCAACATTTTACTCAAGTTAATTATAAGCTAAAATTTCTGTGCTCATAAAATCAATGTTTCAGACGATGGCTGCTTTTAGCTCGCCACACCCCCGCTAGTTGCGAACCTGGCTGATTATTTCGCCGGTCCATTAGTGCCCCATCTTCCAACTTAGACTTACCCTGACTTGCCCGCCTTTTTTTATTCCGGCGTTGCTCAGCACCTGTTAAAATATTCTTATAACTATACAACTTTTCTTCACAACCAACTTTAATTTTAAACTTTCAAAGCCCAAGTGTTAGGAATTCTGATTAACTTCGCGGTTACGGCGAAACTTGGCGAAACATTTACTTATTTCAGCCGTCGTATTTTAAAGTTTTTAATTAATTAGGGGTCGTTCTTTTTATTTCTGCTCCGTTGCATCCAATATACGGAAAACTAGTTCGCATTACCGTTATATCAGTTTCAGTCAGTCAGTGAATTCAAATAGAGAACATCCGTGTCTTTTTAAAACGTGTGCCTTTGAGCAGTTTTCCTAATAATCCGTCCTCCCCGTATTTCAGGTGCATTTCCTCCGCGTCTGCTGCCTATTTGTTAGACGTGTCGCGTGTAAAGCTTTAAGATAACCCGAAGCTGGCTGCAATGTTTGTATTGAAGTCTCCATTATCGTGATGAGTCGCTCATTCACGTTACAACATAAAAATGTGGACGCTTATGTTTATGTTGGTACTTTTAAGCAGAGTGCCGGGATGGTGGGGTTGGGACACACACTCATATGTTTGGATGTACCTACATCGACTACCTACATGTAGCTTTGTTTACTTGCAAGACCCAAGTTATCATTTATTTGTACTTATAGGTATCTGACATGGTTTGTGTAATAAAACAAAACAATCAGAATACGTTGCTGAAGATAAGTTAAATATTTAGGTTAGGTAAGTAGGTACGCAATATAATAAACACTTCTACTTAGCTCGGTTTGTTAGTTAAAAGTTCAAAGTTTTTTATTTTGTAGTGTTGTATGAAATGATTTCAGTAGAACTCCAATGAAATTTATTGTTTTCCTGCTTGCGGTTAGTTTCAAATCGAAGAAGTGAAGTGAGTTCACTTTTAACTAAAGCGTTTTTAATTTATTTATTTATTGCTTTCTGATTTTACTTTTTAATAAGATTTTGCTTTATATTTTTGTAAAATTCGATTTACAATTATTGCTGAAGCATTACTTATTTTAATAAGTCGCCAAGATCGATACGGCAAGTCGACGAAGCTACACTTAAAGAAATCATCATCACATGTCCTCACTTGTTATTGTAACTTACATAACTTTCATCCACAGATAAAACAAATGTTCTCGCGCGCTCTTTCGTGATAATGACAAACATGGCCGTGTTTTAGTTACCGGGAAACTGCGTAATATTGTTACCTACTTTGCTTTAGTTGCTGTCGAACACGTTACTAATAATTAACCTCATCAAGATGGTCAAGATGCCGGTTGGAATACCAGCCTTATGTTGTAGACATTCCAAGTTTTTGCACAATGCGCATTCAACGTTTTTAATGCAAACGGCTAAGGAGTTAACTCCCTGCCTGCTGCGGTGCGGATTTTTTTCCGAAACGCTATACCTAACGCTGTGCTGTCTCTTATTAAAGTAGGTACAGAAAAACTTATAATATAGATTTTTTTGGTTTTTCAGTTACTCATTGTCGGTATGTACCTAATAGGTATCGCCATACCTAACCTAACCATACCAAATTACCGCCAAAATATGTAACTATAATTTTCTGTTGCCACACAAATTGGTGGTTGCTAGTTTCCTTCAAGGTAATTTAAAAACAAAGAAAGAAAAAATTACTGTTGACAAAAAAGATACATAAAAATATCGCGTGTGTAAGCGCAGTTAGTCCATATAGGCGACACTTAGAGTCGATTGTCGGCGAAAGAATAATTAACAGGTATTTTAGTCTGCTTTTCCGGTAAATTAAAGGCATTTGTTCTATCAAACTGTATACAAGAATATAAGCAAATTGATTAAGTATGCAGGCAGTTGAGAAGTAAATTTTTCCATACTGATATATTTTTACTATAGATATAATAAGCATAAAAATAGACCTGTAGATTTAGGTATTCAATGCAATGTTAAAAGATAAAATCCGAATGCTTTGCCTAACTTTGTCTACTTATTCATTTTACAAGAAACAATTTTATTTCCATCGAGTGTTATTCAAGGAAGCAAGTAGGTACAGTGCTAAAGTCTGGTGTGTGAATTAAAGTGGAGACTTGAGACCAGTGGACCAGCTGGCGCCACTTACATATTTATGTGACGCCCGGGCTCATATTGCCGCGAAAATGTGGAGAGCAGACTAAACTTACGGGAATCCTTGCCTGTTCTCACTACTATATAGTCTGTGTATTCAATATACTTACTTAGAAACTCACTTTTCGACCGAGGCTAAGCTAAACTTTGAGGTTAACTTAACTATTAAAAGTCAAAATAATAAATACATTTTTTTTCGGCATATGAAACTCTGGAACAGTAAATTCAAATTCAAAAGTCTTTATTTGTTTAGAATATAGGTTGACAATTTGATCTTAAATATAAAATATACCGCTATATCCGACCTAATTTTAGGTATACTTTCATAAAAAATTAAAATCAAAATTAAAATTAAAATCATTCATGCATATATCCTATCTGAAAACAATAAATTAATCAATATAAATCCATAAAAAATACAATGTAATGTAACCAATCAAATTAGACGAAGTAGTTTGTTTCATTCATATAAGGCAGAATTTTATTTCAGAGTTATCTATATTAGAACGAGCACATTTTTTTTTGCTAGCTGGGACCAAAGTATTCGGACGTATTCAACTATCCGATAATAATAGTTTTACTAGTTTTTTTTTGGATTACACAATATTTTCTAGGAACATGTCGCTAGCCAACATTCTGACTTTGCCTACCCAAAATCCGTCCCTGCGACTTACACCGCGCCGTTCTACGTCTCGGCGGCATAAACGTCAAAGTGACATAAACGTCAAAGTGACATAAACGTCAGCTTGACACATGCCACGACGTTAACCGGCGGGATGACGGGTCGATAACGTAGGTACTTAGTTTACGGACAACGGCAGGTCAACAGTGTAACTGCACTAATCAAGACGATTGAGATAAGACGGTGGTTTGATAAGCATAATTTCGGTATATCATGTAAGTATAACGGAAATGGTTTACCATAAAGACGTGAAAATACTGAAACTGCTGAACTACTAGAAAAATGTATTTATGAATTTAGAGAATATAATTTTTGACTGTATAATGTATAATTTAATTATTTTGAAATATTTCGCATTCATTATTTTAATTTTGATTGGTTACATTACATTGTATTTTTTATGGATTTATATTGATTAATTTATTGTTTTCAGATAGGATATATGCATGAATGATTTTAATTTTAATTTTGATTTTAATTTTTTATGAAAGTATACCTAAAATTAGGTCGGATATAGCGGTATATTTTATATTTAAGATCAAATTGTCAACCTATATTCTAAACAAATAAAGACTTTTGAATTTGAATTTACTGTTCCAGAGTTTCATATGCCGAAAAAAAATGTATTTATTATTTTGACTTTTAATAGTTAAGTTAACCTCAAAGTTTAGCTTAGCCTCGGTCGAAAAGTGAGTTTCTAAGTAAGTATATTGAATACACAGACTATATAGTAGTGAGAACAGGCAAGGATTCCCGTAAGTTTAGTCTGCTCTCCACATTTTCGCGGCAATATGAGCCCGGGCGTCACATAAATATGTAAGTGGCGCCAGCTGGTCCACTGGTCTCAAGTCTCCACTTTAATTCACACACCAGACTTTAGCACTGTACCTACTTGCTTCCTTGAATAACACTCGATGGAAATAAAATTGTTTCTTGTAAAATGAATAAGTAGACAAAGTTAGGCAAAGCATTCGGATTTTATCTTTTAACATTGCATTGAATACCTAAATCTACAGGTCTATTTTTATGCTTATTATATCTATAGTAAAAATATATCAGTATGGAAAAATTTACTTCTCAACTGCCTGCATACTTAATCAATTTGCTTATATTCTTGTATACAGTTTGATAGAACAAATGCCTTTAATTTACCGGAAAAGCAGACTAAAATACCTGTTAATTATTCTTTCGCCGACAATCGACTCTAAGTGTCGCCTATATGGACTAACTGCGCTTACACACGCGATATTTTTATGTATCTTTTTTGTCAACAGTAATTTTTTCTTTCTTTGTTTTTAAATTACCTTGAAGGAAACTAGCAACCACCAATTTGTGTGGCAACAGAAAATTATAGTTACATATTTTGGCGGTAATTTGGTATGGTTAGGTTAGGTATGGCGATACCTATTAGGTACATACCGACAATGAGTAACTGAAAAACCAAAAAAATCTATATTATAAGTTTTTCTGTACCTACTTTAATAAGAGACAGCACAGCGTTAGGTATAGCGTTTCGGAAAAAAATCCGCACCGCAGCAGGCAGGGAGTTAACTCCTTAGCCGTTTGCATTAAAAACGTTGAATGCGCATTGTGCAAAAACTTGGAATGTCTACAACATAAGGCTGGTATTCCAACCGGCATCTTGACCATCTTGATGAGGTTAATTATTAGTAACGTGTTCGACAGCAACTAAAGCAAAGTAGGTAACAATATTACGCAGTTTCCCGGTAACTAAAACACGGCCATGTTTGTCATTATCACGAAAGAGCGCGCGAGAACATTTGTTTTATCTGTGGATGAAAGTTATGTAAGTTACAATAACAAGTGAGGACATGTGATGATGATTTCTTTAAGTGTAGCTTCGTCGACTTGCCGTATCGATCTTGGCGACTTATTAAAATAAGTAATGCTTCAGCAATAATTGTAAATCGAATTTTACAAAAATATAAAGCAAAATCTTATTAAAAAGTAAAATCAGAAAGCAATAAATAAATAAATTAAAAACGCTTTAGTTAAAAGTGAACTCACTTCACTTCTTCGATTTGAAACTAACCGCAAGCAGGAAAACAATAAATTTCATTGGAGTTCTACTGAAATCATTTCATACAACACTACAAAATAAAAAACTTTGAACTTTTAACTAACAAACCGAGCTAAGTAGAAGTGTTTATTATATTGCGTACCTACTTACCTAACCTAAATATTTAACTTATCTTCAGCAACGTATTCTGATTGTTTTGTTTTATTACACAAACCATGTCAGATACCTATAAGTACAAATAAATGATAACTTGGGTCTTGCAAGTAAACAAAGCTACATGTAGGTAGTCGATGTAGGTACATCCAAACATATGAGTGTGTGTCCCAACCCCACCATCCCGGCACTCTGCTTAAAAGTACCAACATAAACATAAGCGTCCACATTTTTATGTTGTAACGTGAATGAGCGACTCATCACGATAATGGAGACTTCAATACAAACATTGCAGCCAGCTTCGGGTTATCTTAAAGCTTTACACGCGACACGTCTAACAAATAGGCAGCAGACGCGGAGGAAATGCACCTGAAATACGGGGAGGACGGATTATTAGGAAAACTGCTCAAAGGCACACGTTTTAAAAAGACACGGATGTTCTCTATTTGAATTCACTGACTGACTGAAACTGATATAACGGTAATGCGAACTAGTTTTCCGTATATTGGATGCAACGGAGCAGAAATAAAAAGAACGACCCCTAATTAATTAAAAACTTTAAAATACGACGGCTGAAATAAGTAAATGTTTCGCCAAGTTTCGCCGTAACCGCGAAGTTAATCAGAATTCCTAACACTTGGGCTTTGAAAGTTTAAAATTAAAGTTGGTTGTGAAGAAAAGTTGTATAGTTATAAGAATATTTTAACAGGTGCTGAGCAACGCCGGAATAAAAAAAGGCGGGCAAGTCAGGGTAAGTCTAAGTTGGAAGATGGGGCACTAATGGACCGGCGAAATAATCAGCCAGGTTCGCAACTAGCGGGGGTGTGGCGAGCTAAAAGCAGCCATCGTCTGAAACATTGATTTTATGAGCACAGAAATTTTAGCTTATAATTAACTTGAGTAAAATGTTGCTAATTAGTTACTGTTAGCTTTCAGAGCCCTATTAGCGATGGTAATGTAGCGTCTAAGAATAACCTTCATTTTGTTACGCAACTTTGCTTCGTTATTCGTTTTTGGCAAGTTCCACTGTCAATATTCATTTTACTTTTAAATTTCAAGGGCAGCATTGATGAAATTTTGGGAAGGCGTCGTCGTTGTTTATCAAAACCGTTTAATTAACACTGGCCACTCAACGACCGGCGGCACGCGATGACGTCCCTCGATTTACAACTGCGCACAGCAATTCGCTTTTTAAATTACTTATTATTTTTCTAATTTTAAGGCTTTTTGCATGAACTCTTTGTTCTGTCGCCAGAGTCAAGTAAGTTGTATTCTTGATTGTAAATTCGATTAGATTTTTGATTCTACGATAAGGTAAACCACAGTATTAATGGCCACTTGCAGTAACTGGCGACTATTTATTTCAACTTTGTTCTGATGATTGATTACCTATAATAGCTGTCTTTTGTTCAGCGTTTACAATGCAAGAAGATAATTTTTTAAATAGTTTTGCTGCTCTTTAGGTAGGTACAATATTTTGGTTCCGTCCAGTTTTGGAATTATAAAAGAGGCCTCAAAAACATACTTAACAATTTTTTCTTACAACGTCATATCAAGATAGGTACAA